>CAUYLG010018323.1:0-134407 GCA_963573385.1 Cacajao melanocephalus
CCGCCCGTCGCGACCCCCGAGCCTCTCCCTTGTCGGCTCCTGCAGGGGAGCGCCCGCCGCCCGGCTCCTGAAGTAGCCGCTTCTCCTCCCAGGTCCTGGGATTCTGCAGACCCTCCCTGTTCTGAGACTCCGTCCCCCACCACCTTGTGTCCTCCTCACGCCGGGTCCTTCAGCTCCCCAGGCTTCCCCTTCACAGCCACTGCTTTTCCTGCCCCCACGTTGTGGGAGGTGACCTGAGAGTGTCTCGTCACACCCAGTGTTCTTTCCCAAATTTTACTCCACTGGACAGTGTGGTCTTCTGCGAGGTGGGCATCTTATTCCTCCCCTTTCCTCCTGAATGTGTGGGTGAGAGGGATCGGGAGAGGTAAAGAGGGGGAGCGACGGAGCAAAAGGAAAAACCGAGGAGAAAAGAATGAGGGAGACGCATAAATACACGGCAGAATGGATGATAATTTAGGGATTTGCAAATAGACAACAAGAGTGAAAGAGGACGCATGGAGAAAGTAGCAGGGGGAGAAAGCAAATAGGGAAATTTAGAAAAAAAGGGGAACCTTCAGGGAGATGAAGGGCAGCAAAATAGAGAGGGGCGGCAAAGGAGGAGGCACTGCAGACAGACGGGGCAGAAGGTGAAAGAGTTGGAGCTGCGGCTGACAGAGCCACGTGGTGTTGGGACTGAAAGAGAGGGCAGTGGGTGACAAGCAGAGTAGAGAGAGAACCACAGCAGGGAGGAAACCTAGGAAGTGGGGGAGTGCTAGAGAGTGGGAACAAAGGAGATGTAACAGGGAAAAGGGAATTTAACCGGAGAGCAGATAAGGAGCTCAGATGGAGTAAAAGAGGCAGAAATACGTGGAGATTGGGGACAATTGGAAAGATTGGGGAGAAAGAGCAACAAGAGGTGACATAAGTTGCGAAGCATTGGGCAGAACAGGCATAAAAGAGGGAACCAAAAAAGGGTGAAAAACAGAAAAGGAGAAAAGAAAACACTTGCAGAATGAGAGAGAGAAACACATAGTCGTGAAGAAAGTGGGAGAGGACACCATCTCAGATGAACGGCGAGTTGATTGGATATGGATGGTGGTTGTAATATATTGATTTGAGGCTTTGTACCCTAATTTAAAATATGTTTCTTTAAATTGTACTCATAAGGATGAAAATTACCAAAGGTTTTTCTGTAAGGCTTGTGCATTTTGTGTTTATTTGCGTCAAAGGATATTTGGAATGCCTATTTAGCCAGAGGGTAGTGACTTGATCCAGTTATTTTTGGTTACTCTCTTCTTTCCGAGGATGGAGTAGTAGAGGATAAAAGAGGATAGAAGTGGGGCAAAAATGACTGTCACTACAAGACATGTCTTCGGTGTTTTTGTTTTGTGTTTTTGGGACAAGGTCTCTCTCTCTGTCGCCCAGGCTGAAGAGCAGTAGCATAATCTTGGCTCACTGCAGCTTTTACTTCCTGGCCTCAAGCAATCTTTCCACCTCAGCCTTTCAGTGTGCTGGGATTACAGGTGTGAGCCACCACACCAGGCCTGTAAGGTATGTCTCCGAAGGAGCATTGAACTTCTTGGTTTTTGTTTTGTTTCGTTTTCGTAATGAATTTACTTTTTTCTTTGTAGTTGCTTTACATTTAATTCATTGTTATTTTGGAAGCTTGAGATGAATTTTATTCAATTGCTTCTTTTCTATAGTTGCTATTTCCAGAAATAAGATTTGGTGGCATCCTGTAATCAGCTGATGTCATTCATTTCTGAATATTAAGTGCCATCATTTTTTAAATTTGTATCCCATAATTTATTAGATTTTTCAAAAACTTTCCAATCTGTTAAGGTGTCCAGTATAGTATAGTCACCATGGTATGCATTAGATTCCTCAGAACTTCATTTTATAACAGAGAATTTGTACCCTTTAACCAACATTTCTCCATTTTCCCCACCCAGCAGCCCGTATCAACAACTGTTCTACCCTGTTACTATGAATCGGACTTTTTTAGATTCTACTTGTGAGATCACGCAGTAATTGTCTTTTTGTGTCTGTCTTATTTCACCCAGCACAGTATCTTCCAGTTTCATCCATGTTGTTGCAAATAGCAGGATTTTCTTTTCTTTATGGTTGAATAATATTTCTTTATATATATGTACACACACACACTCTGTATATCTATATACATACATAAATATATATACACACACATATATATTTATTCATGGATGGGCACTTGGGTTGTTTCCATATCTTGGGTGTTATTCTGAATAATACCGTAGTGATCATGGGGACAGATATTTTGTAAGGTTTTTTTGTTTTTGTTTTTTCAGAAGATACATGGTCTCTGCTAGGTTGTCCAGCATGGTCTCTAACTCCTGGTCTCAAGCGATCTTCTTGCCTCAGCTTCTCAAAGTGCTAGGATTACAGGCGTGAACTACTATGCCTGGCCTAGATTGTCTCTTCACTATACTGGTTTCCTTTGTTTCCTTTGGATATATACCCAGAAATGGGATTCCTGGATTGCATTGTTGTTCTATTTTTAATATTCTGAACAACATCCATACTGTTTTTCATAATGGCTGTACTGATTTGCACTCACAGCAACAGTGTACAAGGGCTCATTTTTCTCCGTATCATTGCTAACACTTGTTATCTTTTGCCTATTTGATAATAGCCTTCTTGAGAGGTATGAGGTTTATGGTGGTTTTGATTAGCATTCCTCTGATGATGAGTGATCTTGAGCACCTTATTATATACCTGTTGGTCATTTGTATGTCTTATTTGGAAAATGTGCAGGTCCTCTGCCCATTTTTATTGAGATTATTTGGGATGTTTTGCTATAGAGTTGTAGGAGTTTTTGTATATTTTGGGTATTAACCACTTATGAAATATATGGTTTGCAGATACATATTTTTAATCTTATAAACTGCTTTTTCATTTAATTCATTGTTTCCTTTGCTGGGCAGGAGCTTTGCCACCCCCCTACCCATCCCCCCACCCCCACCCATCCCCCACCCCCTGCCCCCCAGACAGAGTCTCACTGTGTCGCCCAGGCTAGAGTGCAGTGGCTCAATCTCAGCTCACTGCAACCTGTGCTTTCTGAATTCAGTGTTTCTCCTGCCTCAGCCCCCCAGTAGCTGGGATTACAGGTGTGAACCACCACTCCCAGTTCATTTTTGTTTTTAGTAGAGATGGGGTCTCACCATGTTGGCCAGGCAGGTCTCAAACTCCTGACCTCAAGTGCTCTGCTTGCCTTGACCTCCCAAAGTGCTGGGATGACAGGCGTCAACCACCACGACTGGCCAAACTTTTTAGCTGGACGTAGTTCCACTTTTTAGTTTAACGTAGTCCCACCATTTGTGCCTGGGCTTTTGGTGTCATATAAAAAAAAAAATCATTGCCAAGATCAGTGTAATGGACCTTTTTTTCCTATTTTCTAGAGTTTTATAGTTTTAGATCATATATTTAAGTCTTTAATCCATTTTGAGTTTATCTTTGCATATAGTATGAGATAAGGGTCCAGTTTCATATTCTTTTGAATGTGACTATGCAGTTTTCCTGACAGGATTTATTGATGACGCTGGCCTTTCCTCATTGTACATTCTTGGTGCCCTTGTCAAAGGCTAGTTATATATGTGCATGTTTATTTCTGAGCTCTCTTGTGTTTGATTGGTCTCTGTGTGTTTTTATGCCAGTATTATACTGTTAGAATTCTGTACCTTTATAATATAGTTTGAACTCAGAAAGTATGATGCCTCTAGCTTGTTCTTTCTGAACTGCTTTGGCTCTTTGGAGTTTTTTTGTGGTTGTATAAAAGTTTTAGGGTTTTTTTTCTTTTTATCTGTGAAAAATAGCGTTGGAGTTTTGATATAGGGGTTGTGCTGAATTTGTAGATCACTTTTGGTAGTATGGACATTTTAATAATTTTAAAATATTCTTATAATTCATGAACATGGGATAGCTTTCCATTTCTTTGTATGCTTTACAGTTTTTTTGTCTTTTTGTCTTTTCTCTTTCTTTTTCTTCTTTCTCTTCTTTTCCTTTCTTTCTTCCTCCCTCCCTTCCTTCCTTCCTTTCTTTCCTTTCTTCTGTTTTCTTTTTTTTCTTTCAACCAGCCTCACACTGTTACCCATGCTGGAGTGATGGCATGCAGTGGGGTGATCATACCTCACTACAGGTTTGAACTGCTGGGCTCAAGCAACCCTCCTGCCTCAGGCTCCTAGGTAGCTAAGACTACAGGTATGCACCACCATACCTGGCTAATTTCTTTTCTTTGTAGAGACAGAGTCTCACTGTGTTGCCCAGGCTGGTCTTAAACTCCTGACCTCAAGCAGTCCTCCCACCTCAGCCTCCCAAAGCACTAGGATTACATGCATGAGCCACTGTGCCTGGCCAGAATGCCATAGTTTCTTAGCTCAGGTTCTCTGGGACATGAGTTACTAAGACAGAGTTGCATGCAGGGGTTTAATTGGGACACTCATAATCACACCTGGTAAGGACTGAAGATAGTGTATTTAGGAAACGTTATCCTGCAGTGTAAAGTTGACCCTTGAACAATGTGGATGTTAGGGGTGATGAGCCACATAGTCAAAAATCCAGATACAGCTTTTAGATTTTACTCCTTCAAAACTTAACCGCTAATAGCCTACTGTTAACCTGAGCCTTACTGTTAATAGTCTATTAACACATATTTTATATGTTATGTGTATTATATACTGTATTGTTAAGGTAAGCTATATAACAGAAAATATTAAGAAAATTATTGCCGTAATTGCCTAGTAACTAACACCCGTAATCCCAGCATTTTGAGAGACGAAAGTGGGAGAATCACTTGGAGGCCAGGAGTTTGAGATCAGACTGATCAACATAATGAGACTCTGTCTGTACAAAAAAAAAAAAAAGCCAGACATGATAGTGCACACCCATAGTCCTAGCTCCTTGGGAGGCTGAGGCAAGAGGATTGTTTTGCATGAGCCAAGGATATCAAAGCTGTGGTCAGTTGCAATTGCACTGCACGTCAGCCTGGGTGGTAGAGTGAGACCTTGTGTCTTAAAGGAAAAGAAAAAAAAGAAGGAAAATCATAAAGAAGAGAAAATATGTTTGCTGTTCACTAAATTCGCTAAATAGAAATGGATCATCATATGTCTTCATTGTGAACATCTTCACATTGAGTGGACTTAGCAGGAGGAAGAAGAGAGGCTGGTCTTGCTGTCTCAGGGCGGAAGATGTGGAAGAGATGGAGAAGAGGGAAGGAGAGGGAGGAGTCGGGGACATACTCAGTGTAACTTTATGGAAATACATCATAATTTGTGTCTGACATTTTTGCTATTTCATTTCCCTAAAAATGTTTCTATGTGGCACCAGTTCTTTTACTATTTGCCTTAGTTTTAGTGCCCAGTTCATAGAAGAGCACTGAAATTATTATCCTGAATAATCAGAACTCTTCTTCTAGATTGTCTAATATCAGTTATTTTCTGGCATTTTATGTCTTCTTTCTCTTCTGGTACTGGTGGTAAAGCACTCATGTTGATCAGGTTATCTTCTATTAATTCCTCTAGTATAATGTCTGTTAGCTCTTGAATTTCTCCAAGACCCATATCTTGAATCCCTCCACCCCCACCTCTTTTTCATGTCATATCCCAATCTTTTTCATGATTTTCTTGATTGTCTTTGTTGTAAATCCTGTGAAGTCTTGCAAAACATCTGGACACAGTTTTCTCCAGCAGAAATTTATTGTTTTGAGCTTGATGGCTTTAACAGTTTTTTTCTTTTTTTATACTTGAAGTTCTGGGATACATTTGCAGAATGTACAGGTTTGTTACATAGGTATACACGTGTCATGGTTTGCTACACCCATCAACCTGTCATCTACATTAGGTATTTCTCCTAATGCTTTCCCTCCCCTAGCCCTCCACCTACCAACAACTTTTTTTTTTATAGAAACGAATCTTCAATGATATAATCCTTGCTTACTTTTATCATATTCTTATTGTGGTTTTATTATTTTATTTCATTAATTAATTTTTTTATATTTTATTTTATTTTTTGAGTTGGAGTCTTACCCTGTCACCCAGGCTGGAGTGCAGCCTGGTATAGTCTCCACTCACTGTAACCTCAGCCTCTTGGGCTCAAATGATTCTCTTTCTTGCCTCAACCTCCCAAGTAGCTGGGATTCCAGGCACCTGCCACCATGCCCAGCTAATTTTTGTATTTTTCGTAGAGACAGGGTTTTACAGTGTTGGCCAGGCTAGTCTCGAACTCCTGACCTCAAGTGATCTGCCCGCCTCAGCCTCCCAAAGTGCTGGTATACAGGCGTGAGCCACTGCTCCAGGACACTCTGTTGTGATTTTAAACTTCCATAGCATTAACAATTCTTTCCATAGCATAATGAGCCTTCAAGTTCCTTATGTTCTCCAGATTAGGAACTTTGTATTTTGCCACCTTCTGAGTTGAGCTCATGGGGTTGTGGGTGGCCAGGGGCATTGTCCAATATCAAAGAACTTTAATAAAAAGCAATCCCTTACTGGCAGAGTACTTCTTGACTTCAGAGACAGAACATCAGTGGAAATCTAGAAAAATTATTCTCATTGTTCAGGACTTGTTGTATAGCCAAAAGACTGGCAACTGGTGTTTATCTTTTTCTTCAAGGCCCGGGAGTTAGCTTTATTGATAAGGACAGTCCTGATCATTAACCAGACTGCATTTGCATGAAACAGTAGAATTTGCCTATCTTGTTTTCTTTCTGTAAGTCCTGGCCCTTCACTTCTTTATTAATAAATTGTATTGTGGTTTTTTTGGGGGGAGTGGGGGGAATAGGGCAGTTTTGTTTGCATTAAAAACCTGTCCAGGCAGATGTCCTTTCTCCTCAGTGATTTTGTTTGTTTTTTGATTTTTTGCTCCACTGAGAGATAAATTTTTTTTTTTTTTTTTTGAGACAGGGTCTCACTCTGTCATCTAGGCTGGAGTGCAATGGTGTGACCTCAGCTCACTGTAATGTCCGCCTTCCGGGTTGAAGGGATCCTCTCACCTCAGCCTCCCAAGTAGCTGAAACTATAGGCACATGCTGCCATGCCCAGCTAATTTTTTTTGTATTTTTAGTAGAGTCGGAGTTTTGCCGTGTTGCCCAGTCTGGTTTGGAACTCCTGTCCTCCAGTGACCTGCCCACCTTGGCCTTCCATGAGCAATCATGCCTGGCTCAATTAATGATTTTCTTCATGGGTTTGGGACCCCATCTACTGCCTCATGGTTGGAGTTATCTTGACCTTTTTTAAGCCAAACTTCTCAAATTATCCGTCATGTTTTGCTGGCATCAAATTCTCCAGCTTTAGATCCTTTACCTTCCTTTTGCTTTAAGTTGTCATAAAATAACTTCCCTTTTTATCAAATCATATCAAGAGTCTACAAGTATGCCTTCATTATAGTGATTTTGCACCTGTATAAAAGCTGCATTTTCAATATGAGATAAAGAAGGTATTTAGCAAAAATTGCATTGTTTTAGTGCCTGCTGGTGTAGCTGCAGTGACGGCCTCATGAATTTTCTCTTTTACAGTGGTCCTTGCACCAGATTCATTTATCTTGAAATGGCGGGCAGCTGTAGTTGCACACCTCAATCCATGGTATGTATCAAGCAATTGAACATGTTCTTGTAATATCATGACCTTTGTCTACTTCTTGAGAGCACTTCACCATCACTAGTGGCACTTCAGATGGGTCCCGGGTTGTTACTCAGAGTTTATGGTATTGCACGAAACACGATGAAAAATGTGCCGGAACACAGAGATCAGTTTTTACTGCCATCTGCAATGTACTGGAGAGATGGACTGTTCACATGGAGATGATTAACATCACAGGGCACGTTAAGCAGATACTTGAGCTCACCACAATAGCAGTGGGAGGTGGCTATGAAATTATTATAGTAGTTCAATATGTACTACAGTTAATTTTATGCAATTGTGATTGAATACTGCATCTTTACATTTTTACATTTATTTCGACTATGGGTGGCACTATACACAATCTAAAGGTGTTTGTATAAGTTTGGTAAATTTTAACTTAGATTCGTGTGTATTTGATGGTAGTAAATCAAATAGACTGGTATACTAATATCTACGTATATTTTATGCATTCCTGGCATGCCTTTTTCTTAATTAGGGTATGTGGTTCATCTGCGAGTTTTTTTTAAATTGTTGCAAATCTTCAAAATATTTTTCAAGATGTTTATTGAAGAAAATTCTTCTATAAATGGACCCACACAATCCAAACTCATGTTCTAGAATGAACTGAAGTGAGAAGCAAGGCCTAAGCTGAGCCCACAGGGAGGGTGGGCAGCTGGAGAATTGATTCATTGGTTCTCAGGGCATGGATCCCAGAGCTGTACCACCATAAGCACTCTTCATGGTATCTTCTGTGAGGTCTTTTGGGAGTGCAAGAATCATCATGAAACTCACAGAAGTATTATCTGGAAAATCTCAGAGATCATTTAACAGGTTACCTTTGTTTTTTGGAGTATTTTGAGTTGCAAGTTAAGATGGTTATAGATCTGTTTTGGAATATCCAAATGTCAATATGGAGAGTTTCCTTGGAAGATGTTGATTGGGGTCTCATTGGGCCATGTGCATCACTGGAGTCATCAGTTTTAGTAGGTGGTGGTGCCAGTGTTTGGGGGTGAGGTCATTGTGAATGGAATAGGGTGTCTTGGGTCATTGAGTTCTCTGGTCTTTGTATGCATTAGTTCAGCATGAATTTATGAGTTGTTGGGGCATGTGGGATTTCGTAGCAGGATATGGGGAATGCCATGGAGTATCTGGGAAGGATGTGGGACCCCATGGAAGTCTGTAAGCCTGTCTCAGTTTAGGAGGGGAGCATTAGGGCCTCAGACTCTAGTGAAAGAAGGCTTTCATTAGGGAAGGTTTTCTGTGGTGGGTCTGTGGCAAGGTGGTAACTTAGGGAAGAATTTTCAAAGCATGGTTGTGGCACAGAAAGGAATGTGTTGTTTCCAAGCATTAAACGACATATATTTGACTTTCAGATTTGACTTTTAAAGAATTAATTACATTGACTGACAGAGAAGCCCAGAAGAGGAAGAAAAAAGAAAAGGAGTCAGGGATGGCTCTTACTCAGGTAAAGTGATATTCTCGGTGGATTGTTCTGTCTCCTTCCTTTTTGAAATGCAGGGCATTGGAGTTGCAAATCTTCTCTGAGTCTGAAGCATCCTGCCTGACACTTTTGCTCACACTCACCCACGCCTTCTTTCAGACCGTCTTATCTGCACTTGATTCCTGATCTCACAGTGACCCAGTGACATGAGCTTGGGAAGGGGCTCCACTGGGCATGGTTCTGGGAAGTGCTCACACTCAAACATGGATGGAGAGGGGGTCTGGGTCCTATGATGTCAGTTTTTGGGCAGGAGAGATTGTTTAGGGGCAAAATCTGAATGCACTGTTAGCTCTCAGTAAACCAGGAGTAGAGAAGCTGTATGTGGAAGTCACACGTTAATGCACCTGCTAATGTGCACAAATACCTCATATATTCTTGAAAGGATGCCTTTAAGGGGAGATCTTTTCTCCCTGACTTTATACCACATTTGAAGCTATAATGAATGAGTCAACTCTTTCTAACTCCACAATCTTAATAACTGGAAATGGAATGAAAAACTAGGTACAGACATCAGTGATAGAGGGTGTTTTATTCCATCATTGAATTCAAAATATGAAATCAACCTGAACGTCAGATTAATTTAGCCATTCTCTGCATATCCATCCCGCAGAGAATGCAGTGTTCCTGCAGGGGCTCTTACCAGCAGTTGTTTTGTAAAACAGTTACAGTTTTGCTCAGAGCCAAACTTTTTTGAGAAGATGGAGCCAAATTCTCTCATTCCACCAATTATTATTAAATATTATATTTCTTTTATTTTAAACATCACATGATACATATGTTTGTTTTGTGGTAAAAGTCCAAGCAGAGATGCAATTTAGGCATTAAGAAGGTGATACAACATGAGGATGATAGGGAATAACATTTTATTGTATGTGAAATTTATACTAAATGAAATTTTAGCTGTTCTTGCCACAAAACCAAAAGAAAAATTTAACTGTAAGATATGGATATGTTAATTTGTTAAACTATAGTGAGTTTTTTACTATCTATGCCTTACCATGTTGTATACCTGAAATATACACCATAAAATTTATAAGCAAACAAGAGAAAAACAGGGCATCAAGATACATTTCAGTTTTATACAAAAAACAATTTATAACCTAAAAAAAGGACATTAAGGCCATATTTTAAAACTTTACAGAATATGAAATAGCTTCTAGAATGCAGTAAAACAAAATTGAGCATAAAGTGAGAATTATTTTATTTTGATTTCCACAAAATAATGAAACTCCTCACAGTCCAAAGGAATTGGAAAATGGAAATACAAAGAACTTTTATTTTTTCTAGATCCTCAAAGAGAAAAAAGAACATAGTAGTACTGTCTTTTTTTTTTTTTTTTTTTTTTGAGACAGAATCTCGCTCTGTCACCAGGCACCAGGCTGGAGTGCAGTAGCCTGATCTCGGCTCACTGCAACCTCCGCCTCCCGGGTTAAGCAATTCTCCTGCCTCAGCCTCCAGAGTAGCTGGGACTACAGGCGTGCACCACCACGCCCAGCTAATTTTTATGTTTTAGTAAAGACGGGGTTTCACCATGTTGGCTAGGATGGTCTTAATCTCTTGACCTCATGATCCGCCTGCCTCGGCCTCCCAAAGTGCTGGGATTACAGGCGTGAGCCACCGCACCCGGCCAAGTACTTTTTTTTTATTTAAAGAATGGGAAATGACATGTGTCATTGGTGGGAGGGGGGCACCCTTGAACTTGGAGGAGTGGGGAATCTAGCAAGAGTCATCAAAATAGGAAATGTGCCATCCTAGAAGAGGTGATCACTCTTTATCCGGAGGAACCCAGGTTCCTTTTCCTGTGACATCCTCCATCATGCCTCACATTTCATTGAGGAGCTACTATTGTGAGTTCTGTGACAAGAGTCAGTGAGAGGTGTCAAGATGCATTTACACGTCATTAGGACATTTTAGAAAACAATTCTTCATTGAATGTTCTGCCGTGATATTTTATTTTGCAAGTTATTGAAGTGTACATGTTTTTTATATTAATAAACACGAATAGCTTGTTTTGCATCCTCTTTGGAGCAATTTCTAAATGAAGACATATGGATCTTTTACAATTTTTCACTTTTACAAAGAATGTCACCGTGGCTGCCTCTGTGCATACTGTCTTTACCACAGGTGTCTGAGGCTTCCTTCACAGGCAGTTCAAAGAATGATTGCTTCTTTTAGGATGGTATACCACAAAAACAAAAATAAATAATTTTTTAAATCTTTTTTGGAAGGGCTGGCTCATGATGTGATTATAAAATACAATGTTTCTTTAAAATCTCATGTTTCTTGCTTACATTTTCTTTGCATGAATCTTTTTTTTGCATGAATCTTTAATTTGAATTTTTGTGTACAACTTTTTATAGATTATATTTGATTGCTTTTAAAGTTTCAGATTATAAATATCTTAATAGGTTCATATGAAGATTGGCAAAGCCCTCCATTTTCTTTCCAAACTTTTGTTCATTCCTTTTTCATATAACAGTCACATTTTATTAAATTCTGACATATTTTGTGTTTGAATGGCTGTGAATTTTTACAGTTACAGGTCTTTAAGTCACCACATCTTTCCATAAGAATTGATTTTGTCAGTCAGTGATCATATCTTTATTATGTCTTTCAGTAAAGTTTGTTTGTTTGCTTACAGTTCAGTAATGTTAGGTGTATTTACATATTTACATTAGTTATTGGACTTTCAGAATGCATATATTCTTGGTGCTTGATGGTTTCCCCATGAGCCCCTTAGGCTCTGTTTATTTTCTTTATTTTTTATAGTTTTTGTTTTCCTCCCTGTCAAAATCCCCTTTAAGTTCACTGATTCCTTCTTCTGCCTAATTAAGTCTGCTGTTGAACTCATCTAGTGAATTTTTCAACTCAGTTACTATATTTTTAGCTCGAATTTTTTTCTTTCTGTTTTGTTTTCAGGCAGGGTTTCACTCTTGCCCAGGGTGGAGTGCAGTGGCATGATCTTGGCTCTCTGCATCCTCTGCCTCCTGGATTCAAATGAACCTCCCACCTCAACCTCCTGAGTAGCTGGGACTACAGGTGTACACCATCACACCTGCCTAATTTGGTTGGTCTCAGAACTCCTGGGCTTAAGTGATTCTCCCACCTCGGCTTCCCAAGTGCTGAAATTACAGGTGTGAGCCATGGTGCTGGGCCTCAGAATTTCTTTTTGATTCTTTAAAGTTTCTATGTCTGTTGATATTCTTCTTTGCATGTATAGTTCATACAGTTTTCCTGATTTCATGAACTTGTCTGTGTGTGTGCTGTCTTTTAACTCATTGAGCATTCTTGTGGCTGCTATTTCAAATTCTTCGGTAATTCACAGAGAGTCAGTCCTCTGTATTCATGGCTTATGCAGCCACGGGTGGAACCAACTGTGAACTACAAATAGCCAGAAAAAAATGGGTGGTTTCATCTGTGTTGAACATGTGTAGTCCTTTTTTTCTTGTCATTATTTCCTAAACCATGCAGTATAACAACTATTTACATCACATTTACATTGTATTAGCTATTATAAGTAATGTAGAGATGATTTAAATCGTATGGGAAGATATAGGTAGGTTATATGCAAATACTATGCCTTTTTATATAAATGACTTCAGTATCTGTAGGAAAAGATGGCCAGGGGCAGACCTGTATTACTTACAGTTAAATGATTACAAGCTTGCTTTGCGTTTTATACACTGTGCCATGGATCAAATATTGAATTAAGAAAACTCCAAACTATGGTGCAGTAAAATAAAAGCAGAGATCAAGCAGTAACAGGAGGCGTATAGTAAAGACCATCTGACGGTGATGTAGTAGGAGCGGTGGGGAACAAACCTCTTGAACACTGAACTGAGGAAGGAAGTGGCTTTTTATTCAGCTGGGAGTTGTGGGGCTGCTGCAGCCTCATTCATCGAGCTCCCTGAGCTGCAGCTTCTCTCCCCTTTTATAGGCTTGCAATGCTAAAGGGGAAACTGAGGTGGAACTATGTCATTGTCCATTTCCTTGAATCTGACCTTACAATTTTTTGGCTTTATTGATTTGCTAATTCATATGCAGTGTGAGTGGGAACCAGCAAGGGAGGGGGGCTTACAGAGACAAGACAAAAGCAACAAGCTGTTCGTTAGCAGAGGTGTTTCCAGGAGGGAGCCTGGTCCATGGAGATGTGGGGGCATGAACCACTGCCCAGCTCCAGCCGGCAGAGATAACATTCATTTGTAGCTCTTTTTGGGTTGACAGGTAGCAGAGACGCTGGGAACTAAAGAGGGAGTCATTTTCCCAGCCCTTTGGTGTTTAATTTTTTTTCTTCTTCTTCGCCGTCCTTCCCATCTGGAGGGTGGGGCGGAAGAGGTGAAATTGAAGGTGAAGTTGAAGACCCCACAACTGTAGACTCACCAATATGTGATCTCAGCTTGGAAGAGCTGTAGGTACTTTACCACAGTGCGTAAGAACTTCCATGTGAGGTGATCCCAACAAAACTACTGGGGCAGGAATTCGCAAGATGCTGGGGACCCAACCTCTTCTCCAGAACGTCTAGAAGGTGGGACATGGAGTCAAAGGAGATTATTGTCAAGCCTTATTATGTAATGTGTGTGCCCTATTGGGTTTCAGACTTACATGGGAACAGGTACCTCTTCCTTCCTGTTTCTCTCTTTTGGAATTGAAATATCTAACTTGTGTCTGCCCCACTGTTGTATATTGGAAGCATATAACTCATTTGATTTCACAGGTTCACAGCCGGAGATGAGTTTGCCTCCAGATGAAACACAGCTTTGAGTCTTACCCATATCTGATTTCGATTATTGTTAGATGCTGCTCTGGACTATAGACTTTTGAATTGGTAGTAGAAAACGTTAAGGCTTTGGGAGTCATTGGGATGGAATGTATTTTGTATGTGAGAAGTACATGAATTTTGGCAGGTAGGGGTAGAATTCCATGGTCTGAGTGTTTTTCTCTCCTCCACAATTTATGTTCAGACTTAATCCCCAATGCTCAGTCTCCAAGAATTGTGAGGTGTGGCCTTTTGGAGGAGATTGGATCATGAGGGGTCTACCTTTGTCAGTGGGATATGGTGTTCTTTTCACTGAGATATCAAAAGGCTTATTCTAGGGAGTTTACTGCTTTCTGCCCCTTCTGTCACTTCTGCCATGTGCGGACGTAGCGTTCCTCATCTCCAGAGGATGCAGCAACAAGACACCACCTTGGAAGCAGGGAATATCCCTCAGCAGACATCAGTTCTGCTGGCATCTTGATCTTGGATTTCTCAGCCAGCGGAATCATGAGAAATACATTTCTGTTCATAAATTAGTCTGCCTTATTTTGTTATAGCTGCACAGAAAGACTAGGACAAACTCTAACTGTTCTGTAACTGTTGGATTCTGTTGATTCAGCTCTAATTTTCAGACATCTAGGTTCAGGTGCTTGCTCTGCTGGTTGCAGGTTGTTGACCTAGGCGAGTTTCTTAGCATGTCTGTGACATAATTGTCTTCTAGTAAGATGGGAAGAAATCTTTCTGTCATTGGTTATTAATGTCATCATTTGAATTAGAACATGTAAAGCATTTGGAGTAATGCCTCGCACATGAGGAGTGTTCCAAAACTTTAGACGTTGCTGTTGCTCTTGTCATCACAGTTCTTAGTTTCTGACCTTTCTTTAGAGCCACTAAGAGCATTGTCATCTCTGAAGACACCACTTGTATTCCAGCTCATCCAGACACCTTACTTGGTGTATCAAATATAATATCTAATACTTGCATAGGGATAACCATGTGTTTATTTCTTATTTTGTCCACAAAAATGAGAAATGTGCACTGATTTAGAGAAAATTCTAATCTCCCACTGAATTTTATAAAAACTAAAATTAGGAACATATAATTATCTCACAGTTGCTTTTCATGAATATGTCAAACCACGTACTTCAATCAAATTGATGTGACATTCTCTTCTCATTTTATGTAAAGATAAGAGCTCACTCATTGTTCATCATTGAAACGTGTTTTTCATTTCAGGGATCGTTGACATTCAAGGATGTGGCCATAGAGTTCTCTCAGGAGGAGTGGAAATGCCTGGACCCTGTTCAGAAAGCTTTGTACAGGGACGTGATGTTGGAGAACTACAGGAACCTGGGATTCCTGGGTAAGGATAATTTTCCTCCAGAAGTTAGGATCTTTCTTGTGCATTTTTGTACTTTCCTTATTATAGGAGATCCTACGTTATTTGACAGAGATTGAAGCCTTGTTTATTCACAAATAAAAAGCTTCATAATGCTGTATCTGGCCTTTAACTGTCCTGTTTCTATGGATATTCTGTTTCCTTCTTTGTACATAAGTGGTGGTTCCAGAACTGATGTACATATAAAACCTTATAGTAGACTTAATATAGCAAATTCCCTGTTCCTGTTTTATATCCCTGTGCTTTTTTTTTTTTTTTTGAGACACCGTCTCAGTCTGTCACCCAGGCTGGAGTGTGGTGGTATGATCTCAGCACCCTGCAACCTTAGCTTCTTGGGATCAAGCCATCTTCTCACCTCAGCCTCCCAAGTAGCTGGGACTATGCGTGTGCACCACCATGCCCAAGTAGAGACAGGGTTTCACTCTGTTGCGCAGGCTGATCTTGAACTCCTGGGCTCAGGCAATCCTCCCACCTTGGCCTCCCAAAGTGCTGAGATTATAGGTATGAGCTCATATGCTTGGCCCATCCCTGTGTTTTTGACTCATTATTTCTTGGGAGAGAGCTAGATGTCTGCATCTTATAGTGTTCCCTCAGCATTCAGAAGGAGGCAATCAATGGATGAGTTTGTGAAACATTTTGTAGATTCAACTGCAATGTTTTCTCTTCTACCTAAACGTTAGTCTGGGTTCTGGAAAAACCATGGGACATCTTTCTTTTTTTATAAGCAGGACTCTGTCTTCCTGACCTGAATATTATCTCCATGTTGGAGCAAGGACAAGAGCCCTGGACTGTGGTGAGCCAAGTGAAAATAACAAGGAACCCAAATTGGGGGGAGTGCATGAAAGGTGTGATGACAGGTAAGAGCTCAGATGGGCACAATGGAAGCAGCACCATGAAATTGTGT
This sequence comes from Cacajao melanocephalus, assembly GCA_963573385.1. Lineage (NCBI taxonomy): Eukaryota > Metazoa > Chordata > Mammalia > Primates > Pitheciidae > Cacajao > Cacajao melanocephalus. Next base: position 16,192 of record CAUYLG010018323.1, read on the forward strand.
AAAACTGCAAGTGAGAGAGTTCTGTAAGGAAACAACTTTGATTTTCTATGAGCTCTGAAATTTTTCTTCTTTTCTGTTTATCAGTTTGCTCCCCAGACATGTATAAGTTTATCCTTTCACTCTCCAGTGGCGCTGCAGCTCAAACAGAGCAAAGGACAAGACTATTATGGTGGATAACAGTGTCTTCTGTGTTCTGTGAACTCTGATGCTTTGACTCTGTGGCATGGGAAGGACCTTTTCAAAGGAGTCTCTTTCCTGTGTGGCCTCTCCTCCCGTTCTTGATTCCATCTGATGCTCAGTTCTGTGATTCATGTACATTAGAGCTGAGGGCTCCATAGTCCTGATACCTGGAGCTTTTCTGGTTCCACCCCATTTCCTATACATGACAGTGCTGGAACAGATATGGGGAAACGTTGGCTACCCTTTCTTTGAAGCTGGGATCCTGAAACTGCATGGGACTGTCTTCAGCCCCGTCTGCCTGTTCAGGTCCCTCAGCCATTTGTTCAGTTCTTTGGACAATATTCTTGGGTTTGTGACAGGGGAGTCAGTTGGGTCTCCTGAGATTGTTACATAGAAAAACTGTAAAGACAATTGACACAAAGGTCCTCTCTTTATTCTTAATCCTACACAGGGAGCATATCTCTGTCTTCAGACTCTTAGACTGGAATCTGTGGACAGAGCAGAGTATCGTTTTGATATCCCTTCTAATACAACTCCTGTGTTTTTCTCTGTCTTGTTTATGCCTTGGCTTTTCCTAATTTTATATTCTCTTTCATTTTTGTGTAAATTTTTGCCTCTGAGACTTGCTTTGGATAAACACATTTCTAGAGTCTGACATTTTATTCTTTTTTCTGCTGTGATAACCCATCTTGGGGTTATGAATATCTTGTGGACTATCTCATGGAGTGGGTTGACTGGGTAAGAGAAAATTCTTGAAGGAGAACACTTCGAGTGTTAAGTTTTAACATCATCTTGCTACATACAGTTGTGACTGTTAAAGCCAGAGTAGAATGCTCAGCATGTTACCATGTTATTCAGATAGACAGCATCACAAGAGCCTGGTTTTTGAGAACTGTCACAAAAGTGTCTCTCAAGGGTACTGTGGCAATGTTGATCTCATATACTGATAGTCCTCGTTTTTGACGTAGCAGTGAATGATGTAGGAATTTCTCCCAGGGAGAACACTGTCCAAGTTCACAGCTTCATGTCTGCAGGGCGGTTGCCTGAACCACTGCTCATGCCACACGTTTCTTCCCCAGTATTGTCTGTTTACAGTGAGTATGACTTTGATCTTATTGAGGAAGCTGATGAAGTTGAATGAGGCTTATATTTTTTAAGTCCACAAAATTTGTTTTAAGCAAACATTGCTTTCATCTGGTGCATTTTCATGTATTATAAGTGTACTTTGTTTTGATTTATTTAATGATCAGTTCCATATTTTTGAAGATACTCAGTTTTCTTTGTTTTATGTTTCTATGTGGTAGTGTTGTATTGGGGAATGCATATTGTTTTATGTATTTTACTAGATTTCCTTCTTTAGTACAGATGGTATAGCTCAACAGCAGTTTCCCTAAAACTTACACAAACTCCATGATGTTGTGTTAAGACAGTTTCAGTTATTCCTTTTACTTTTGTTTCACCTGACTTAGTTCCTATTAAAGTATATATTTGTCAATTAAATTGATTACGGTTTTTAAAATGGAAATTTTTAATACCTCAAACATAATTTTTTAATTGTTACTATCTTAATTGTGGAAATGCCATTTAATAGATTGACCATTATTTGTTATATAAGATATATTACTTTTCTGTAGTACGTTTCAGTTTCCTAAATGTAACTTGCTGGGTTTTGTTTAAATTGCACCATTTTTTCCTTTCTTGGAACAATTGCTATGTTATAACTATTCGCCTATCTACATTCATGTCCATCATGTTATACTGAATCATTATTTAAAATATATTTTACATTTAGCCCATTTCTTGCACTCCAAGGACTTCTCTACTATTTATAAAACCATTATGTTTTTTTTCATGATGGTCAAGCAATGAGAAATAAATTCTCTTAAAAAACTTTTATTGGGCCAGGAGTGGTGACTCATGCCTGTAATCCCAGCACTTTGGGAGGCTGAGGTGGGCAGATCATTTTGAAGTCTGAGGTCAGGAGTTCGAGACCAGCCTGACCAACATGGTGAATCCCTGTTTCTACTAAAAATACAAAAAAATTAGCCTGGTGTGGTGGCACATGCATGTAATCTCAGCTACTTGGGAGGCTGAGTCAAGAGAATTGCTTGAACCCAGGAGGCTGAGGTTGCAGTGAGCCGACATTGTGCCACTGTACTTCAGCCTAGGCGACAGAGCAAGACTCCGTCTCTTAAAACAAGAAAAAAAAATTTTATTTTGTCCAGAAAAGTTTTTCCTAGGTTTTCTTCTAGGATATTTGTAGCTTGAGGTCTTACATGTAAGTCTTTATTCATCTTGAAATAATTTTTGTATATGATGAGAGACAGGAGTCCAGTTTCATTCTTCTGTATATGGCTAGTCAGTTTTTCCAGCACCCTTTATTGAATAGAATGTCTTTTCCCAATTGTTTTTTTGAGTTTATCAAAGATCAGTTGGTTGTAGGTATATGGCTGTATTTTTGTGTTTCCTGTTCTGTTCCATTGGATATCTTCTATTTTAATGTTAGCATTTATATCTATACATTTTCTATTTTAGAACTGTTTTTTCTACATTCATAAGTTTTGATATGTTCTATTTTCATTTTTCTTTGTTTTGAGATTTTTTAAAAATTTCCCTTGTGATTTCTAATTTGACATATTGGCTGTTTAACAGCATGGGTTTTTTTGTTGTTGTTGTTGTTGTTGTTTTTCTTTTTTTTTTGAAATGGAGTTTTGCTCTTGTTGCCGAGGCTAGTGTTCAGTGGTGTAATCTTGGCTCACTTCAACCTCTACCTCTTGAGTTCAAGGGATTCTCCTGCCTCAGCCTCTCGAGTAGCTGGGATTATAAGCGTCTGCCACCACGCCCAGCTAATTTTTTGTATTTTTTTTTTTTTTTAAATAAAGATGGGGTCTCACCATTATGGCCAGGCTGGTCTTGAACTCCTGACCTCAGGTGATCCACCCACCTCAACCTCCCAAAGTGCTAGGATTACAGGCGTTAGCCACCGCACCCGGCCAAGTTTTTGTATTTTTAGTAGAGACAAGGTTTTACCATTTTGACCAGGCTAGTCTCAAACTCCTGACCTCAGATGACCCACCCACCTCAGCTGCCTAAATTGCTGGGATTACAGGTGTGAGCCACCATGCCTACCCTAAGAATATATTGTTTCCACATATTTGTTGATAATCTAATTTTCTTCTACTGTTGATCTCTAGTTTTATTTTATTATGATGGAATAAGTTATGCTTTACAATTTTAGTCTTTAAATAGTTTTAAAACTTTTTCTATTCAAATATTTCTTTTGAAGAATGTTTCATATGAAGTTCTGAAAAACTTATGCTGTTTTTGAGTGATGTGTTGTGCATATATAGATTAGGTCCAATTTGATGTATACTTTAGGTTCTGTAGTTCCTCATATTTCTTCTGTCTGATTGTCCTATTTTTTAAGTAAAAGTGGGCCATTGAAGTCTCTTATTATTACTGTGGAAGTATTTCTCTTTTTAGTTATGTTAATTTTGCTTTACATTTTAAGGATCTCTAGTATTAGGCACATATTATTATATCCTCCTAGTGAATTACTCCTTTAATCATTATATAATGCCCTTCTTTATCTCTTGTACCAGTTTTGACATGAAGTCTATTTCAACTGATATCATCTTAGCCTCCATTCTGTTACCATTTATAGGAAATATCTTTTTTCATCCCTTCAGTTCACCCTATGTGTGTCCTTTGAATTAAAATGAGTCTTTTCTGGATAGCGTGTAGCTGAAGCCAGTTTTAAAAATTCACTCAGCCAGTCTCTGTCTTCTGATTGTGGAGTATAAACCACTTATATTTAATATAATTACTGATAGAAAAGGACTTATATTGCCATTTTGTTAAGTGTTTTCTGTATCTCTTTCAGATTTTTTTTGTTCTTTCTCTTATTGCCTTTGTTTTTATTTAGTTGATTTTTTTCCCCTAAATAGTTTTATTTCCATTGTGTGTGTCTTCTATACATTCTTTGTGGTTACCTTTGCAATTACAGAAAACACTTTAGATTTATAACATCCTATTTTAAACTAATAACAGCTTAACTTCAGTTACATACAAAAATGACTTTTTTACAGATCTGCTTCCATGTTGTGTTTCTGATATCCCAGATTACATTCATCATATATATACTGTGTCTCTATTAACGTATATTTAAGCCTTGACAAGAGTCTCCTGCTTTATTTTCTCAAACAAATCTTCACCTACTGTGCTAGGGGTCCTCATTCTGCATCCCATATCTACTTAACATTTTTGTACTGTCAGTAAGGTTTTATGGTGTCTTTATGTGTGTATACAAAATGAATTTATCCATCTCCTCTTCATGGCTGTTTTCTGTTTTTTCTTCAAGATTGAAATGTAAGAACATTCGTTTACATACGTCCTGATATGTAGGGTTGTTAAACATACACCTGGAAATAGAATTCATGGGACACTCAATTTAATAAATTTCATAGCAAATATTATAGAAACATAAATCTGTTATCTTCCCATATCATCACACTACCTTCTTTTTAATTGTCTTCCCTTGTTGTCCTCCACCCATAGTATAATTCTTATGTTTAAATATTAGTCAGTATAATGCTACTTCTATATTTTCTTTCAAAGCCAGGATTTTAGCTGTTCCTTGTGCAATTATATTCCCACAGCTCTGCAAGCACAAACATTGCTGCCCCATGTTCATTACTCTTTGCCCTCCCCTCTTGCCCTTTCTCCTCCTGGGCCTTTCTTAACATATTACTTTGGTCCAGATGGACTACCCACTTACTGACTAGCATATTAATTTTATACTCACATTATTGCAGAACTCCCTCACCTCCCATGTGACTCTCACTCTGCAAGGGGTAACCCCTACTCATTCACTTGACCACTTTCTGATTACACTGCCTAAATCAATATGTGCAAGGGACAATGACTCAGATACTGTTCGTTATTCACAATGGATGGCTGAATAATGCTTTTGGCAATACCATATGGCTTTTGAAGTATTTCTTTCTACACTCTTGATATTTGAGTTGACCTCTTACCTGCACCGCTTGTTTGGGAAGTTGTTTTTTTTTTTCCCTCAGAACATGCCACTTTAGGGAAGTTGTTTTTAAAAACATGTTTGACCCTGCAAGTCCAGGTTCGTATCTTTGTAAATTGGGTATAGCTATTTACTTTTCAAGATAGAAATTTACTTTTGAAGGATCTGGGTGGTGCGAAGTTCAACATGTCAGAGCCAGCTACTTTGGTTCTTGGTGTGGGTTTTTCTCTGGTGTGCCATGGCTAACTCCCTCTGTGTCCTTATGTGGCAAAGAGATTGTCATGCAAAAAGCAGAAGCCTTTTCATGTCTCTTCTGATTGCATTCCTGAAGTTCTGTGCACCATCCTGACCTAATTGCCTCCCAAAGACCACACTTCCAAATACTATGTCATTGAGGATTGGGTGCTTAACAGGAATTTTGGCAGACATAAGTCTTTACATCAGAGCAGTCTACATTATATCTGTAAGTTTTCATTTTAGTTTGTACATTTTCCAAGTAGAATCTCCATATCATATATATTTTGTGGCCAATGAATAGATAATTAAAGACAATGAATAGGACTGGGCGCAGTGGCTCACACCTGTAATCCCAACACTTTGGGAGGCAGAGGTGGGAAGATCGCTTGAGATCAGGAGTTCCAGACCAGCTTGGGCAACATAGCAAAACCTTGTCTCTACCAATACTGCAAAAAAAAAAAAAAAAAAAATAGCTGGGCATGATGGTGTGCATCTGTGGTCCCAGCTCTCAGGAGGCTGAGGTGGGGGATCACTTGAGCCTGTGTGTTGGCAGTTGCAGTGAGGTGAGATCATGCCACTGCACTCTTCAGCCTGGGTGACAGAGTGAGACGCCATCTCAAAAAATAGCAAAAAAAAAAAAAAAAGATAGTGAATACATAGGGAGTTGTTCTATTGTTTGTTATGTAGCTGTAGGCATGAAATCATAACTGAGATTTCTGATTTCCTCTCCCAAGTTTTATTCTTTTTTTTTTTTTAGACAGTCTCCCTCTGAAGTGCAGTGTCATGATCTTGGCTCACTGCCACCTCCCCATCATGGGTTTATGTGATTCTCATGCTTCAGCCTCCTGAGTAGTTAGGATTACAGGTGTGCACCATAACACCTGGCTAATTTTTTATATTTTTAGTAGAGATGAGGTTTCTCCTTATTGGCCTGGATAGTCTCAAGCTCTTGGCCTCAAGTGATCTGCCCACCTTGGCCTCTCAAACTGCTGGGATTACAGGTCTGAGCCACCAATTTTTATTCTTTATTATGTTATATATTTACCTTTCTCTCATCCAAAGTGCTAACCATTTCTGACACTGCCTAGCTTCTGAGATCAGACAAGATCCGATGCATTCACAGTGATATGGCCATAGACAAATTTACCTTTCTTTTATCTTTAAAAGTCCGTGATCTCAACATATTTTCCAGTTACCATATGCTGCCTCTAGAATATGAGTTCTTGCTTATTATTAATGGAGAATTATTTAGAATTTCATACTAAATATTTGTATTTTGTGGTTGTTCATTATTTACCTGCTGGTTTTATCACAGGTTATTAGAATGTTTTATTTGTTAATTTATATTATAATTATTAATTAGTTGAACTTGTGAATATTTACCATTACAGCATATCTTGCTGTGGTTTGGCATTTATTTGTATGATATAAATACATGTAACTTTTTTACTCTTCTGAGAGAGCCATATGTTTACAATGCCAGTTGGTGTGTCATTTAGGGTCAGTGGTTGTAAAATACTTGTTTTAGGGCTCAAATGTTTGCACAACATGAGTCTTTTGGTCGTAGGATGTTTGAAACTAGGCTTTCCTAAAATGGATATGAATTACATGTAGTCACCCTTTGTTTACTATAGAATTCTATTCATTTTGTATTTCTAAAAAATAGAAGATCATGGTGGAAAAGTTCTGCAACTTGCTAGTATAAACATTATGTTTAGTGTAGTGTGTTTCCAGTATAAAATAATGTTTACCAATAGTAGTTATTTTAAAACCCCATGTTCATTACATTTTGCAGGTACCTCTCCTAAATGTGTGATCAAGGAATTACCACCAATACAGAACAGTAATACAAGAGAAAAATTCCAAATGGTGACGTTGGAAGGACATGAAAGCTATGACATTGAAAATTTTTACTTCAGGGAAATCCAGAAAAATCTACTGGACCTTAACTTTCAACAGAAAGATGGTGAAATAAATTACAAAGAAGTGCCAACGACCCATAAAAACAACCTTACTGGTAAAAGACTTCAACATAGTCAAGGGGATGTAGAAAACAAGCATATTAAAAATCAGCTTATATTAAGCTTTCAGTCACATCTGGCTGAACTGCAGAAGTTTCAGACTGCAGGGAAAATTTATGAATGTAATCAAATTGAGAGGACAGTTAATAATGGTTTTTTAGTTTCACCACTTCAAAGGGTTTTTCCTAGTGTCCAAACCAACATTTCTAGAAAATATGGGAATGATTTTTTGCAACTTTCATTACCTGGACAAGACAAGAAGACACATATTAGGGGAAAACCTTACATAGGTGATGAGTGTGGCAAAGCCTTTAGAGTGTCTTCAAGTCTTATTAATCATCAGATTACTACAGAGAAACCTTACAGATGCAGTGAGTCTGGCAAAGCCTTAAATCGGGGCTCACTACTAACTGTACATCAGGTAGTCCATTCAAAAGGGAAACCATATCAATGTGATGTATGTGGCAAGATCTTCAGACAAAATTCAGATCTTGTAACTCACCGGAGAAGTCACACCGGAGGCAAACCGTACATATGTAATCAGTGTGGCAAGCCCTTTAGTAAAAGTTCCCACCTTGCAGTTCATCAGAGAATTCATACTGGAGAGAAACCTTATAAATGTAATCAGTGTGGGAAGTGCTTTAGTCAAAGTTCCTCTCTTGCAACTCATCAGACAGTTCATACTGGAGACAAACCCTACAAATGTAATGAGTGTGGCAAAACCTTTAAACGGAACTCAAGCCTCACTACACATCATATAATCCATGCAGAAAAGAAACCATATACATGTGACATATGTGGCAAGGTCTTTTATCAAAGTTCACAACTTGTAAGGCACCAGATAATTCATACTGGAGAGACACCATACAAATGTAATGAATGCGGCAAAGTCTTCTTTCAACGTTCACGTCTTGCAGGGCATCGGAGAGTTCATACTGGAGAGAAACCTTACAAATGCAATGAATGTGGCAAGGTCTTCAGTCAACATTCACATCTTGCAGTGCATCAGAGAATTCATACTGGAGAGAAACCTTACAAATGTAATGAATGTGGCAAAGCCTTTAATTGGGGCTCATTACTCACTATACATCAGAGAATTCATACAGGAGAGAAACCTTACAAATGCAATGTGTGTGGCAAGGTCTTTAATTATGGTGGATACCTTTCAGTTCATATGAGATGTCATACTGGAGAGAAACCTCTCCGTTGTAATAAATGTGGCATGGTCTTCACTTACTATTCATGCCTAGCACGTCATCAGAGAATGCATACCGGAGAGAAACCTTACAAATGTAATGTGTGTGGCAAGGTCTTCATTGACAGTGGAAACCTTTCAATTCATAGGCGAAGTCATACTGGAGAGAAACCTTTCCAGTGTAATGAATGTGGCAAGGTCTTCAGTTATTATTCATGCCTGGCACGTCATCGGAAAATTCATACTGGAGAGAAACCTTACAAATGTAATGATTGTGGCAAAGCCTATACTCAGCGTTCAAGCCTCACTAAACATCTGGTAATTCATACTGGAGAGAAACCTTACCATTGTAATGAGTTTGGCGAGGCTTTTATCCAAAGTTCAAAACTTGCAAGATATCACAGAAATCCTCCTGGGGAGAAACCACACAGATGTAATGAATGTGGTAGAACTTTTAGTCATAAAACAAGTCTGGTATACCATCAGAGAAGACATACTGGAGAGATGCCATATAAATGTATCGAATGTGGGAAAGTCTTTAATTCTACTACAACCCTTGCAAGGCATCGGAGAATTCATACTGGAGAGAAACCTTACAAATGTAATGAATGTGGAAAAGTCTTCCGTTATCGCTCAGGCCTAGCACGTCATTGGAGTATTCATACTGGAGAGAAACCTTACAAATGTAATGAGTGTGGCAAAGCCTTTAGAGTGCGCTCAATTCTGCTTAATCATCAGATGATGCATACTGGAGAGAAACCTTATAAATGTAATGAATGTGGTAAAGCTTTTATCGAAAAGTCAAACTTGGTTTACCATCAGAGAAATCATACTGGAGAGAAGCCATACAAATGTATTGAATGTGGCAAGGCCTTTGGGCGGCGGTCTTGCCTCACTAAACACCAACGACTTCATTCTGGTGACAAACCTTATAAATGTAATGAGTGTAGCAAATCTTACATTAGCCGCTCAGGCCTCACTAAACATCAGATAAAACATACTGGAGAGAACCTCACAACTAAACTGAATGTGGAAAGGCCTTTAGACATTGTCCTAACTTCTGGGATCACCAAATAATTTATACTTACTGATATAGCTTGTATATTTGTTCCTTCCCTCTGAAATCCCTAACCTTAATCTCCAGTATTGGAGGTGCCTAGTGAGAGGTGATTGGATCATGGGGTGGATTTCTCAAGAAAGGTTTAGTACCATCCTCTTAGTGCTGTCCTTGTGATAGTGAGTTCTCATGAGGTCTGGATGTTGAAAAGTGAATGGCAGGACCAGGCGCCATGGCTCATGCCTGTCATCCCACCACTTTAGGAGGCCAAGGTGGGTGGATCACTTGTGGTCAGGAGTTTGAGAGAGCAGCCTGGCCAACATGGTGAAACCCTGTCTCTGCCAAAAAATACACAAAATTAGCAGGGCTTTGTGGTGGGCACTTGTAGTACCAGCTGCTCGAGAGGCTGAGTCAGGAGAATCACCTGAACCCTGGAGGCGGAGGTTGCAGTGAGCCGAGATTGCACCACTGCACTCCAGCCTGGGTGACAGAGACTTCGCTTTACACACACACACACACGAATGGCACCTCCCTCGTTTGTTCCCCTTCTGGCCATGTGACATGCCCACTCCCCCTTCAACTTCCACCATCATTTTAACCTTCCTGAGGCTTCCCCAGAGAGTAAGCAGTTGCTAGCACCATGTTTCTGTAAAGTCTGCAAAATTGTGAGCCAATTAAACCTCTTTATATATTACCCAGCCTCAGGAATTTCTTTCTAGCAATGCAATTATGAGTTAATACATTTACACATGCAGTGAATATAGCTAAGTTTTAAGCAACTGTTCACGAGGCATAAGAATATACATCCTGGAGAGACATCACTTAAGTATAATATGTATGGTAAGAGTACTACTTAATAGGTCAAAACTTGTGAATCTCTAAGTAACTTGAATTGCAGATATGCTTTACAAATGAAACGAGTGTGGCAAAAGCTTTACCAGAGTTCAGTCACTACTTGACGTGAGAGTTTATACTGGAAAGAAATCATTTAAGTGTATGTGCTAGAGGCTTTCCCCAGCTATCTGAACTCACTAGACATCAGAATATACATCTTTGACAGGAACCACACGAATGGAATGTGCGTACTAAGGCTTCTTACCTGAACATCAAAACGGAAACATCAGAGTATTCACACAGGACAACAGCCTTGCAAATGTAACAAATGTGGTAAGCCTTTTTAAAAAAAAATCAAATGGGCCACATGTGGTGGCTTACACCTGAGCACTTTGGGAGGCCCAGGCGGGTGGATCACCTGAGGTCAGGAGTTTGAGACCAGCCTGGCCAACATGGTGAGACCCCATCTCTACTAAAAAGACAAAAATTAGCCAGACATGGTGGTGGATGCCTGTAATCCTAGCTGCTCGAGAGGCTGAGGCAGGAGAATTGCTTGAACCCAGGAGGTGGAGGTTGCAGTGAGCTGAGATTGTGCTATTGTACTCCACCTGGGTGACAAGATCAAGACTCTGCCTCAAAAAAATAAAAAAATCAAATGTTCATGATTTTGGAATTTGAGATAATTTATGCAGGAGAAAAGCCAAATGAGTGTGCTTAACATGGCAGGACATTTAATCAGTAGTGTGTCTTCAGGCTTTACCAAATTATTCATACTGGAGAGAAACCTTGGAAATGTAATCAATATGGTAAAATTTTAAACCATTTCTGATTCCACATTAGGTAAATCATACTATGGATAACTAAGTCTGCTTCTCCATCCAGGATTGACGTGGAATGGTAAATACTATAACTATAAGACAAAATTTGTTAAAACCCCTGGTAGTATGTACATCAAAGGAGCAAGAGCATGTGTGGAAATGGCCAATTCAGTTTATATAACGATTATATTCACTTTGACATTTCTTAAAAAGGCTACTTAACTATTTGTGACCTTCATCCTAAAGTATGAAGTCTATTGCCTTTCCTACACATCTTTCATTATGGTCTCTGAGAATAAATCAGTGAGATGGGGGGCCTACTTCATTAGGTGTGGCTTCTTCATATCCATGTTTTTTGGAAGATCAAGACCACTGTCCTGTGTGAGTTAAGCAGCATGGGGTATGGTGGAGAATAATGTAAATTTACAGTGTAAGTCACTGAGCTTGTTGTGTTCAATCAGGGTGTCCTTTTACAAATAGAGTATTATTTTGGGATATGGGAAACAGTTGCCTGATAACTGACCAAGAAACAGCAGGAAGGACATTGATAGATTCAGATTCAGGATGTTCACGGAAGGTGAGTGATAGGTTGCTAGAGACAGTTGTGTGAGAGAAATAATGCAGGATAATGGTGGTCGTCTCTATTGAATGATAGCTGTTATATATCAAGGATTAATCAGAATGTAATCTTATTCTTGGAAATAGAAGAGAGCAGTTATCAGGAGAGTTTAATCAAAAGAACCAGAATAGCATGTTCATAAGTGGGATTCACATTTAATTGTTTATATTTTACTGCTGTTATATTCAGAATGTATCAGAAGTCTCATGTTTTAATTAATAAAATACTATCATTTTTGTTCATAACTGTCATGTTCCTTTTACCAACACAGTTTCGTTCCACCTTAGTAAGGAACTAACAGATACTGCACCATTATGCTTTCATGGTTGGAATAATATGTAACAATTTTTTTCATGGTAGAATCAACAACAGATTTTTTCAAATACAGTAGTCCCCTTTACCCATGGGATACCTTCCAAGACTCCCCTGGTGGATGCCTGAAACTCTATAGTACTGAAGCATATATATACAGTTTCAGTAAAGTTTTGACAGGTGACAGCAAAGCTACCACTAATAACTTTTTATTCAGTCTTTCATATGCTGATTTTTTTGTTTTGTTTTGATCACGTCAAAGGAGATTTCAGTGCTATCATGTAGAGATTTCTTAATGATAAATCTTAGCAGCTTCAGCATATGATTTTTTTCTTATACAGCAAGAACTGCCAGTTAAAGGAGGTACTTTACAGCTTTCTTGCTTTTTCTTCTTTTTCTTTCCTCTCTCTTCCTTACTTCATTTCCTCCCGCTCCTCTCCTCTCTCTTTTCTATTCTTTTTTTAAGGGGTTTTCACCATGTCACCCAGGCTGGGGTGCAGTGGTTATTCACAGGTGAGATCTCTGTACTATAGCTGCAATAAGCAGTCTTCCTGCCTCAGCCTCCTGAGTAATCAGGATTACAGATGTGCACCACCATGCCTAGGTAATGGATTTTTAAATTTACATTAAAGATGGGGTTTTGCCATGCTACCCAAGCTGGGCTCAAACTCCTGGCCTCAATAAATCCTCCCACCTCAGCCTCCTAAGTAGCTGAGACTACAGTTGCATGCCATTGTGCGTAGCTTACACCTCTGTCACATCCAAGTTGCAAGCATCACTACTTTTGTGCTTTGGGACCATTAATTAAAATGAGTTACTTGAATACAAGCACTGCAATACTGTTAATCGGCTGAGATGACTGCTAAGTGACTAACAGACGGATAGCATATTTAGCGTGTATTCACTATATAAAGGGATGATTTATGTCCTGGGTGGAACAATGAGATTTCATCACATTTATGAGAAGAGTGCACAATTTAAAACACGAATTATTTATTATGGGAATATTCCATTTAATGTTTTTGGACCACAGCTGCCATGTGTAATTGAAACCATGGAAAGTGAAACTGTAGATAAGGCAGGATGACTGTACCAGTGTGTTGGTGGAGGGGGAGCCAGCTGGTTCCTGTGATGTAAGTTTGTGATTCTGAAATAGCAGCTTTGCAAAAAAGAAACTGCCATTTATCAACTCACCAGTATTCACGACGACAGTGCATGCTTGGTGAGCTCAGAATATTTCTGAAAACCTTTGTTCCCATTGCCAATTCCTGGAAACAGTTATGGGTTTCTAAAGAACATCACCACAAATACATTCTGAAGTGTTTTCTAATTCAATTTTCAATTTTGATTTTTATTTCTAATTCTATTTTCTAATTCAATTGTTTCTAAAATATATTTTTTAGAGCAATTTTAGGTTCCCAGCGAAATGTAGTAGTACAGAGATTTTCTGTATAGCTCCTTCTCCGTTATCAACATTCCCCACCAAAGTGGGAGTTACATTATCACCCAACATCCATAGTTTGTATTTAGTTCACACGTGTACATTGTGTGGATTTAGACAAGTATTATACAGTGGCATCTACCCACCATCACAATAACATAAAGAGGACTTTCACTACCCTAAAAATCCTCTGTGCTCCACCCAGATTTGTATTATTTTCACTTGTCACTTGTTGCTTCACGTTTTGTAGCTGGTTTTAAGCGCATACAAACAAGATTCTCAAACCATCCCTGTAAATTGACATTTTTATAATGTAACCTCCCTGTCGCTCAGGCTGGAGTACATACAATATGATAGAGTGCATAGAGTATGATTCTATTCATAAAATGAAGACAAATCTACAGTGACAGGGCAGCTCGCCGGCTGCCTAGAGTGCGTGTTTCGTAATCGCAGCAGGGTAAAAGGCCTGATTGGAATGAGGCTGGAAAGACGGTCACGAGGTCGACTTTTCCAGCTTATTGTGTGATTGCTGCACCCCCCATACCACCTCACTTTCCCAAAGCAGCTTGTTCTTCTGAAGACATTTCCATGGGCCACTTCCACCGCAAAACTTCCCAGAAAGCGTTAGTTCTGCTGTACGGACACCAAACTTCCCCTAAGATGGCCGCGCCCACGGTACTCTCGCCTAACGGCGCGGTTACTTGTAACGCACCGTTCTTTTTTTTAGTCCCGCTTGCTTCATTTTTTATACGGCCTCTAAAACGCTTCGCATTTAGAACAGATCGAGGTGCAAGAGGTGACTTTAATTTTCCACTGAGCTGAGACGTCACAGTCATCATGACCGCTAAGAACGGATGCCGCTCCTTTGCGGTAATAATGGGCTCCGGCCTTTGAGAAGTTTGCGCCGTTCCGTGTCCCCTTCAATGAGAAGACCAACTTACTCTGTTTCCTGTCCGTTCTGGGGACTTTACCCCCACGCCATTTCTGCCTGTGTGAACTCAAGCCTCTAATAATCTCTCCATTTTCTGCCAGGGCTGAGGGGTCTGGAAATCGGACGGTTTTAGAGGCCTCTGCCCACCGCGTCTCGCGGATTCTGTGCCTTCTGTACGTCACGTACTCAAAGATGGCCGCCCCCAGAGCAGCGAAGCGACTGCGGCGCTGGCGAGTCTCCGCCTGAGGAAAAACCGGAAGCCCGCATTCCGCTTCCCCGGGAAACGCGGTGGACCTTCTCTGGAGGTTTATGCGGGAGGGAGCTGGGCTAGGGGTCCAGAAGTGGAAGAAGTTTAGGGAAGTTAGTTCAGCCTTTAAGAGGTCGTGACGATTCCAAGGAGAGTCAGGTCAGTGGTGTGGGTCAGGCCGTGGAAACGCTGTGGGAGGGAGCATTCTGAGGCTGTGTTTATGGTGGCGCTAGACCGTGGAGGTAGCGCGGGGTTGGAGGGGGGCGGGTGTCTTCTTTGGAGGGGCGCTGGTACGAGACTCTGGTAGGTGTCTGTGATGGGGTATCTTTGGGGGTCCCTTATGGAGGCTCTGGGTAGTCAGTGATTAAAGGCCTGAGTAGATCAGCGACCGATAGTCCTGAGGTCAGGGATTGGGGTATTCGCAAGTCACTCTCTTGTGGGGCTCGGTGATTGAGAACTGGTGGGGTGGTTTTTGTCAATGAATGTGACTTCTGTTTCACATTCTGGATTAATCTGAGGCTCAGTGATGGAGGAATCATTAAGGGAAGGCAGTGTACTCGTGTATCTACTCCGGGTTTACTAATCTGGCGGAGTCTTTTGTGTAGAGACAAGTGAAAGCTGAAGTCTTCACAGGAATCCGGGCTGGTGTGTGTGTGTGTGTGTGTGTGTAGCTCAGACTTTGGCTGCTGGAACAGACTTGATGAACGTTAACATTTCCTAAGGAGTCCTGGCTGTGTGTGTGTGTGTTTCGAACTTTGGCTGCTGCAACAGAGTTGAACATTATCATTTCCTAAGGAGTCCTGGCTGTGTGTGTGTGTGTTTCTCAGACTTTGGCTGCTGCAACAGACGTGATGAACGTTAACATTTCCTAAAAGTTTCAGGTCTAAGTCCCTCCTCCACCATGAGTTTCCTAACCCTGTGTCTTCCCACAACAACCCAAACTCTTGAACCTGCAGAAAATGAAAGTTTTTTGGGGGACAGGAAAGAGGGGATGAATAAGCTTTCTATTTAACAGTCTATTTTTTTTTAATTACTGCTGCACAAATTAATAAGAGCCAATTTTCATCCTTCCTCTTGCAAATATACTGCATATTTTTTATCGATGTTTCCTTTCAGGTTTTATATGTTAGTATATAAAGGCAGCTATTTTTCCAGTATTTATATTTTTGAATTATTTTATAAATTGGTATTTATACCCCATATTCCTTCTCTCTGTATCCCTCTTTTTTTTTTTTTTTAAGTGTGTTTCTGGTTCTTCATATTGAAGTGTGTATATAAACACTTTTTTTTTTTTGAGATAAATTCTTGCTCTTATTGCCCAGGCTAGAATGTAATGGCATGATCTTGGCTCACTGCAACCTCTGCCTCCTGGGTTCAAGCCATTCTTCTGCCTCAGCCTCCCGAGTAGCTGGGATTATAGGTACCTGCCACCACACCCAGCTAATTTTTTGTATTTTTAGTAGAGACGGGATTTCACCATTTTGACCAGGCTGGTCTGGAACTCCTGACCTGAGGTGATCTGCCTGCCTTGGCCTCCCAAAGTGCTAGGATTACAGGCATGAGCCACTGTGCCTGGCTGTATATCAACACTTTTAAATTTATATAAAGGCTTTTAAAGAGGTGTGAAGGTAACGTTGTACAAAGGAAAAAATGTACAGTTTTTCACCATCCTTATAGCCTTATTTAAAAAACTGATACAAGAATTACTGACTACTTAGGCATGATGCTGTGTGGATTATCCTTTGTGACCTTCCCTTTCACCTTCATGTTACTTCCACACTTCACAGAAGAAAGACATTCAACCTACATTGAGGGTCTTGCATTTCATTGGTTTGAGAGAACCAAATAAAGAGACAGATACTCAGGGCCACGTGTTAAGGTGAATGTATGCCTGAAAGTTGTTTTGCTCTTCAGTCCATAGGTCCTGGCTACCCTGGGAAGAGACAAGAAATGAATGAAGAAAGAGGAAAATTCCAGGACCTAGATATGATTTCTGTGAATACCCTTCACTGGCAGTGACCAGGGTTTCCAAATAGAAATTTAAGGCAGATCCAGAGGAGACAAAGACAGCCTATCCTGGTGCTGGCCACTTCCCACAACAGAAGAAAATGCTCAATGCCCAGGTGACTTTTCTCTGTTTTATTCTCTCCTTTATTCCATAGTGGATTTGTAGAGACCTGTAAGAAATCATTTCGGAATCTAGAGAGAAATAAACTTTAAATCTAACTCCAACATCATGGCAAAGATCAGGAATATAGTATTTATGTGATTCCTACAAAATGACTGATGTTGGAACATAATGCCTGGCTAAAAGACCTTTTCCATTAAGTTAGCTGTCAGCTTGTATCTGATGTCTCTGACAGCCAGTACAAGAGAGTCATGCTAAGTTATATAACATACAGTAACTGAGGAGAAAGCATAGCTTCCTCAGAAGATCATTATTTCATGGCAGTTAAGAGCTCAAGAAAAATTTGCTGTCCTTCTCAGAGGTGATGTGGTGAACAGTGTTTTGAACTAGCTTTCTAATAAAGGCAGAAGATGTCTTACTGCTGTTTATTACCAGGTTCCTCAGATACTCCTGTGGAAATAGACCGGGCAAACTCAGTGCAGTGACACAGTTTTTTCAGAGGACGAAAGCAAGACCACTCAAAGGACTCAGTCTTGTGTGTCTGTGTGAGCTTATTTAGGAATCAAATCTAAGTGGCCTAGGAAAATGGAAGGCATGCTTAACTTCCATTTGTCCTGAACAGGTGGCTGAACTGGCATGTAACTACAGATTTGGCATTAGGGAATTGTCTGATAAAGTCTTGAGTTGTTGGGTGCCATGTTTGATCATTTTCACCTTGTCTCAGGATATACAGAATCCTTTTGCATTTTCATCTCCAATTCTTGCATACTTTCATTGCTTTTATTTTTTGTAATTATGTAAATTACTCATGGATTCTGATACATGGAGACTGATACATGGAAAAAATTGTGGTTTTTTTGTTTATTTTATTTTATTATTTTTTTTTTTTTTGAGACAGAGTCTTGCTCTGTCACCCAGGCTGGAGTGCAGTGGTGTGATCTCAGCTCACTGCAACCCCTGCTTCCTGGGTTCAAGCCATTCTCCTGCCTCAGCTTCATGAGTAGCTGGGATTACAGGTGTGTGCCACCATGCCTGGCTAATTTTTGTATTTTTAGTAAAGATGGGGTTTCGCCATGTTGGCCAGGCTGGTCTCAAACCTGATCTCAGGTGATCCACTCACCTTGGCCTCCCAAAGTGCTGGGATTACAGGTGTTGAGCCCCTGCGCCCAGCCCCAAAGGGAAGTAAATTCTAATGATGAAGTACACACTGTTTAAAAAAGTAAATTCCTTCTTCATAACTTACTTCTTAATCCCCTTATACTGCTTCAACAAATGTTTGGTAGGATATACTTGCTGTCACCAAACTGTGTGCATCTCTGTATGTATGTGTATGTATGTCTTCTAATACATACATCTGTGTCTTTTATGTATGTGTCTGTATATACAAACACATTTATTATGGCTTCTTTTGCTTCAGTGGAATCGCTTTCTACCTGTTGGTCACCTTAGATAAAGCGTGTACAACCTGTGGTCTGGTCTGTTGGCTGCATGCAGCCCAGGATGGCTTTGAATGCAGCCCAACACAAATTTGTAAATTTTCTTAAAACATTATGAGAATTTTTTGGTTTTTTTTTTAGCTATCATTAGTGTATTTTATGCGTGGCCCAAGACATTTCTTTTTCCAGTGTGGCCCAGGGAAGCCAAAAGATTGGACACTCCTACCTTAGATGGTATAGTTTTAGAATATAAAGGAATAATCATAATCACTGTAATTAATTAAAGAATATTAACTATATAAAATTCCATTTGTCTAAAGTCATACATAAAAATATTGTTAAACTATGTAAAGTATTTAAGTGAGTGCCTGCCACATAGAGACTGATACATGGAGTCCTTTGTGCCTTTAAATCTTTGCGAATACTTAAAAATATGACATTATCAAATTATACAATTTTCAATGGTCTAGTATTCTTTTGTCTTATTTTGCATTTTCCTCATCACAGGTGAGGTTGAAACCCTTTTTGTGTATGTCTTGGCCAACTGGATTTTTTTCTCTTGTGAAATGCCTGACTTTATAACTTTTACATTAAAAAAACTTTTTTCTTACTGGTTAATGAGTTATTTATATCTACTACGTATTGATCTTCTGTTTACTCCAAGTGTTTTTTAGCCTGTCATTTTTCTTTCGGCTTTGTTTATGATCTGTTTTTCTTTTTTTTTAAAAAAAGACGGGGTTTCACCATGTTGGCCAGGCTGGTCTTGAACTCCTGACCTCAGGTGATCCACCCGCCTTGGCCTCCAAAGTGCTTGGATTACAGGCGTGAGCCACCATGCCCGGCCTGTGATCTGTTTTTCAATGTAGAAATTTAATTTTTTTTCATAAAGTTTTTCCTTTTTTTTCCTTTATGGCTTTGAACATGAATATATGTCATATTTGCTTCTACTGCTTCCATGAATATATTTCATATTTGTTTCTATTGCTTTCTGGTTAGGACTTTAAAGAGGAAAAACTTATTTTTGAGTATTAATTAGATAGAAACCTAAGGGTTTTTTTTTCCCCAAACAGATTTATTTCTCATGTGAAATAATTCAGAATGTGATAAGGTTAGCAGCATTAAGAATTTGCAGATTTTACCAAGTCTGTTCTCTTCTCTGTGTATTAATCTCTTCAATTACATGAGGATAGATTATCCCATCAATTTTCACCTAGCTCTTTCCTTCCCACTACCATATTATTATAAGTCGTGTTGAGATAGGAGAGTGGCAGTTTAGCTGACAAGAGCGTCGCAATTTATTGTGGCATTTGGGGCTAGGCCATACTGTACAATTTGCCAATTGCCACAGAATCAAGACGTTGAAGATGTTGTTCTGCACTTTTCTTCCTTCTTTTATTTTTGTGGAAGTCAGTTGTTGGGACATTCTATCTTTCTTTTGATGATAATGCATCTTTTCCTCCTGTTAATGGTTGTTTTCATAATGTTATATATGCATCTGATGTTCAGTAGTTTCAGTCTGATGTGTCTAGATGTAGATTTTCTGCTTTGCTTTGTTGATTTACTAAATCTGAGTTATAGGATATTTAATCAGTTCTGAAAATTCCTCACTCAGCTCTTTGGAAATTGCTTCTCCTATTTCAATATAACATTTCAAAAACTATGTATAGGCATATGTTAGGCCTCACTCTGTCTTCCATGTTTAATAAACTCTCCTTCATACTTTTTTTCACTTTGTGTCTCTGCTTCATTTTTCAGTTATTTTAATTTTTTGAGACAGGATCTTTGTCACCCATGCTGGAGTGCAGTGGCGTGATCACAGCTCACTGCAGCCTCAACTCCCTGGGCTCCAGCAATCCTCCCACCTTTTCTACCTTCCCAAGTAGCTGGGACCACAGGTGTGTGTCACCACACCTGGCTAATTTTTGTCTTTTTGGTAGAGGTGGGATTTCACCATGTTTCCCAGGCTGGTCTTGAATGCCTAAGCTCAAGCTTTCCACTTGCGTCAGCCTCCCAAAGTGCTGAGATTACAGGTGTGAGCCACCACACCTGGTCTTGTTATTTTTTTACTGTGAATTCCAACTCACTAATTATCTCTTCAGTGTATCTAATATATCCTTTCTGATAATAGACACACATACCTGTGACTGTATATGTATATATATGTACATATGCATATGTATATATGTGTGTGTATATAGATATATATTTGATATATATTTCCAAGAATAAGTTTTCACAGTTTGATTAATCTTTAATAGTTTTTTATGCTTCTATACATTTCTATTTTTTAATCCATTTAATAATTAAACCTGAATGTAGTATCCTGTGATTCTAGCATCTAGAGTCTCTCCATGTCTCATGCTAGTATTAGCTGGGAAGGCTTATAGCAAATAAAACAATTATTTCAGATATCCAGATGTCAGTAGCATATACTTTCTTAACTGGTCAATATATACTGAAATTAAAATTTATACATAAAACCTGTTTTTACTGAGAGACTTTGATATAAAACCTTAATTTTTGTTGAGCAAGTAGGGCACTGTACAATTACAGAAAACTTGGAGATCAATTCTCTGGCAATGTTAAAAAATACAATAGGCTTATAGATGCATGCAGCCTATATGGTTAATATGAGAGGGACGACTTCCTTCACGTTCTTTTCATGTCAGTAAAAGAGAAACACTTACTATTAAGCAAGGCTCTGTTTTTTTACAGGAATCGCTGACACTAGAGGATGTTACTGTGGAGTTTACCTGGGAGGAGTGGCAGCTCCTGGACCCTTTTCAGAAGGACTTGTACCGGGATGTGATGTTGGAGATCTACAGCAACCTGTTATCAATGGGTAAGGGCAGATGCCCTGGGTCACCTGGAAGGTGCCCAGTCTGTGGCCTTCGCTTTCTCAGCTGCTTACCCTTGGAAGTCACTGCAGCGCTCTGAATAGCAAATTTTTAGTACATCCTCTGGCTTCTGATAAAAGGATGTATCCCTCATTGTCCAAGAGGGATTGGTTTCACAACTTTCCAAAGATTTGAAATCCACAGATGCTCAAGTCTCATATAAATGGCATTGTATTTGCATATAACCTACACACACCTCCTCCCAAATTCTTTAAATCATCTCTAGGTTACGCCTGATACTTAATACAATGTAAATGCCATGTAAATAGTTGTTATACTCTGTTTTGTTTATTATTATTATTATTTTTTTCTTTAGAGACAGAGTCTTGCTCTGTCACCCGGGATGGAATGTAGTGGTGCCTTCATTGGCTTGCTGCAGCCTTGAATGGATTCAAGTGATCCTCCTGTCTCAGCCTTTTGAGGAGCTATGCCTACAGGTGCAAACCACCATGCTTGGCTAATTTTTTTTTTTTTTTTTTTTTTTTTGGTAGAGATGGAGTCTATGTTGCCCAGGCAGGTCTCTAACTCCTGGCTTTAAGTGTTGGTTTCATGTCAGCCTCCTATAGTGCTGGGATTATAGGCAAGAGCCACTGCACTTTGTATTTTTTATTATTGTATTGTTATTTTTTATTGTTGATTTAGAAAATATTTTCAATCCATCGTTGGTTGAATCCCTGGATGTGAAATTTTCAGATATTAAGGTCTGACTATAATCTGCCCTTTCCTGAGAGAAAAGCCTCTACTTTGCAGATGTGAAAACTATCTGTTACCGAAATGTAACATTCTCTCATGTTACATATCCCAGCCCAATCCGTTGTGTCTAAGTCTTCTACCATTTCTCATAAACAGGTTTTCAAGTCAGCAAACCAGATGCACTCTCCAAGTTGGAACGAGGAGAAGAACCATGGACAATAGAAAATGAAAGGCACAGTCGAATCTGTCCAGGTATGTGAGAACCAGCAAGATGCATAAGTCATATTATAGTCAGTAAGAGAAGGCTGCGTGGGTGTCTGAGGACACAGAAGCAGTGACTACATTAAGAAAAGGAATTGTTTTCCCTCCACCAAAAACCCTTCCCATCTTAAGGTTATATTCTAGTTTAGTACTATACATCTGTCCTGTCTGTGCTGGTGTTATATTGAATGTCCTCTGCCTATGAAGTTCTCTTCTTAAAAGTCTCTACAATTTTGTTGAGTGTTTACCTAGAAAGGACTGTTTTGCGTCTTACATCAGTTCTAGTCCAAACCAAATCATAACTTATGTCTACCTCAGAGTACTTCCTCTGTACATTTGATTTCAGCTTTTCCTTTCATCTTAGACAGTAGCACTGTATTCATTTCCCTAATGTGTTCTTCCCATTATAGATTTATTTTTTTAACAGTTTAGATATTTTACATACCATACAATTTGCCAATTTAAAGTTTATTTTTCAGTACTTTGTAGTATGTGAACAGTTATGTGACCATACCTTAGTGAATTTTGGATTTCACTGAATTACTTAAAAAAAAATTTCCTTCCAAGCCCTTAGTCCTAGGCAATCACTAATCTACTTTTTATCTCTGTAGATTTGCCTGTTCTGGACATTTTATATAAATAGAATCAAAATATATGGTCTTTTGTGTCTGGCTTCTTTCATTTAGCATGTTTTTTAAATTCTTCCATTCTCTAGCATGTATCAGTACTTCAGTTCTTTTTATTGTTGAATAATATTCCATGGTAGGGATATACCATATTTTTATTTATCCATTCATCTGTTGGATGAACATTTGGGTTATTTCTACTTTTTGGCTTTTATGAATCATGATGCTATGAACGTTTGTGTACAATTTTTTCAGAAACACGTTTTCATTTTTCTTGAGCCTTCACCTACGACTATTATTGCCGGGACACTTGTAGTCCAGGAGGAAGTCCAAGTGCAGTACTTCTGGTCCTTCTCTCACTGTGGACATTAAATTTCTTCCCAGCCACATGTGTGACAATATAGAGTATTGCCAACTATGGAAGCTCACTTAAGCCTTTGGTGGCCAGAGTTTTGATTGGGTTTCAGTCACATACAGCCCACCTGGCTGACCTTTCGTCTTCAGCCTTTCCCAGAAGTTGGGCTAATATCTAGAGTGTCCAGTTTTTCCAAAGGTTGGAACTGATATGTCATGGCCCAAAGCCCCTATCATAAATCTTACTATTACACTGTTCAGTGGCCAAAGCCATCAGGCAAACAAAGACACTCCTATGGGACAGGACATTCCAGGGGCCTAGAGATCATTTCTTAATAGCTAAGAACAAATGCTAGACCTCTCTTTGGATGAGGTTAGATCTAGTTCCTCACTACACAGAAGATTACTGTAAAAATTAACAATAAAGGGTTAATTTAGGAATACAGAGGAAATAGAGCATATTGGCAGTGTTGGGAACCAGCCCAACGCTGTGCATGGGTGCCCCGTGTCCCAGCAGTGATGAGGGAGTGAGAAGAGAAATAAAGACAAAGACACAAGAATAGAATTTTACAGCATGGGTCCAGGGGTCCAACGCACTCTGGTGAGTGAGCGTTGGCCCTGAGCTCTGGGCTCCAGGCGCTTTTATTAGGTGTATTATCTAGTTAATCTTGCAGGCTGTGGGGAGGGGGGTTGAGGAGGAAGATAGCTGGAGGAAGAGCACGTGTCTGCAGCATTCAATAGCACACATGGTTCTCCTAAGAAATGTTAACTAAGGACACTGATATTTTACCACCCCTTGTCTAACCAGGTGCTTTGGCAACAGAAGTATAGCGGACAAGGCACCTTAACATCTGACCACACACAGTGCATTAAGGGGGTTTTATCTCCCGAGCATTGCGGACACAGAGCAATCGGAATTGCTCCATATTCTGAGAACATGGTAGAGCCTGTGGCATTCCGGTGTCTGCCCTGCAAGGCTTTCTAGCCTTACTAGCACCCATCTGCAAAGACCCTCCCAAATCTTATGAGCAGAGGTTGCATTACTTCTCAGTCTTTTGCATAAGCCCCTTTTACGAGATCCTCACACAAACTCTATGTTGGGAAGAGTTGTGGGACGAAAGCAGTTTTTTCGCTGCTCTGCAGCCACACTGCTGTGTTCCGCGGTTACAGGGCGCTCTCAGATGGTCTTTACCATAGGCCTCCTGTCACCACTTGACGTCTGCTTTTATTTTACTGCACCATAGTTTGGATATGATCCGTGGCACAAATCTCAGTGTATAAAAAGCAAAGCAAGCTTGTAATCATTTAACTACAAGTAACACAGGTCGGGCCCTGGCCATCTCTTCCCACATGGCAGGATAGTCAGAATTGCAGCAAGAGTATGATGTGCACAAGGCATATCTAGATTTTAAATTAGGAAGATGGTGACGTGAATTAAGAATGAAGGCACAAAATAGGAATTGTGCAAGGCCATGGGCTTGACTATCAAAAGATTGGCTTCAAGTTGGCCAAGTACAGGTCAGTGATAGAAGCTATTTGTTGGAGAAATCTTGGAGCAGAAACATGGTAATATTCATGGTAATGTAAACTTTCTTTAATCAAGATGATTTTTTATTTTATTTTTATTTATTTATTTTTTGAGATGGAGTCTCGCTCTGTTACCAGCCTGGAGTGCAGTTGTGCAATCTTGGGTCACTGCAACCTCCACCACTTGGGTTCAAGTAATTCTCTGCCTCAGCCTCCCTAGTAGCTGGGATTACAGGCACCTGCCACCACGCTTAGCTAATTTTTGCATTTTTAGTAGAGAGGTGTTTCACTATCTTGGCCAGGCTGGTCTTGAACTCCTGACTTTGTGATCTACCCAACTTGGCCTCCCAAAGTGCCGGATTATAGGTGTGAGCCACCATGCCTGGCCAACTTTTGATTTTATATATGAGTAATTGAGGTAGCATGGTTGAGGGTTGGTTAATTTTATATTGTTTTCTTTTCACAAGATACCTTGACAGTCTGACCTTTCACCTGGATGACAGCAGTGTAGCAACAATAAGGAACAGCTAAATGTCTTAAGAAAAACTGAAGGTGAAGCTGGCACAACCTTTATCTAGAAGGAAGAAATCTATCATTTAGTACAACTTAACTGATGCTGAGACATAAATGTAGCATTACTGAAGTAGATGCTATTGGTGGCAGATGAGGAAACAGTATATCAGGGATACTGAAATGGGAAAAATTGGAAATGACTTTTTTTTTGAGACAGGGGTCTCACTTTGTTGTTCAGGCTACAGTGCAGCGGCACAATTTCGGCTCACTGCAGCCTGGACCTCCTGGGCTCAAGTGATCTTCCCACCTCAGCCTCCCAAATAGCTGGGACTACAGGCGCACGTCACCATGCCCGGCTAATTTTTGTATTTTTTGTAAGGATGGTGTTTCACCATGTTGCCCAGGCTGGTCTGGAATTGCAGAGCTCAAGTGATCTGCCCACTTCAGCTTCCTAAAGTGCTGGGTTCACAGGCGTGAGCCAACGTGCTTGGCCTTGATAGGACTTTTCTGCTGCATGCAGAATGTGATTGAAGAAGGTGACAGTTTTCATATCCCATGCAGCAGCACATTTGCTTCTGAAGACAGCTACATGGTACACTGGCCAGTGTACCATGCAAAATTCCTATCATTGTTTTCCTGTTTCATAAAAAGGGGTCTACCCCCATTAGGTCACTGAGGCAAGGAGGTGAGCTGTGTGCAACGAGTGCCATGCTCTTCTCTAAGATAATGGAACATATGATAACGTGACACAGCTAAACGAAACGGTGGAGGGTTGACTGTAGGAGCTGTTCACTAAATGTGATGGATGTTTTCGGAAAGTTAGATAGTAGTCTAGAGATCGAAGAGGGGCAAATTTAGTAACAGCATTACCGCACAAGAGTCTATCTCAGTTCACTTAAGTTCAACAGTTGGGGATTTCCAATTCTTACTTGCCAGGCAACAAGTATTTCAATGTATTTATTCTATACATCTGAGTAAGCATATTTCCCTGATCTTTGTAGTCACAGTTTGGTTCCTCTAAGAGGGCTTAAATAATCCCAAAACACAGGGCCACAGCCCTACAGGGTTGTGGGGTATCCCCTATTGCCGTGTTGAGTTGCAGTATCCAAGAAACAGAGAGAGGACACAGGACTTGAAAAGAGCAGCTGGGCTTGGGGGGCCACCCATGAGCAGAGACAGGCGAGGCCCCGAATGTCCAGAAGCATGTGTATTTATTAGGTACAAGACAGGGGGAAGGGTTATGAGTGAGGTCATCTATTGGCTTAATGATAAGGCATACATAATCACATGAGTAGCAAGCAAGGGGGCCACCCATTAGGTCACCTAGTCAGAGAGGTGGGCCATGCACAGTAGAGGGCTGTGCCGTGCACAGTAGTAGAGGATCATATATAAAAAATGGGGTCCACCCCCATTAGGTCACTGAGGCAAGGAGGTGAGCTGTGTGCAACAAGTGCCATGTGCAACACTTCTTATCTAGGGGCTGGAGACTTCAAAGGATTCCTGTAGAAGGATGTTGTAAACCAGTGCAGTGGGAGCTGACAGAGTGTGCTCTTCTCTAAGGTAATTTATAGGAGGATGATTTGAGCCAGCCCAGTAGAGAGAAAAAGCTGACAGGGTATACAGCTGCCATGGCGTGATTACAATAGAGGGGTTCTTCCCCCACAGTTGTTCACGGGATCCCAGGCCTGAGGCCTACTTTACACAATAACTAGATGCAAGGTACTGCAACTCCTTTTGAGGAGGAATAACTCTTGCTCCAAGCCGGCCATGTAGCGGGTGCCGAGTGCTGCCATCTAGGCCCTGACCTGCCATATAGCATATGCCCTTTCAGGCAGGGGCACTACTGCCTGGGTCATTGGTTCTTGTCCTGGTCTGGCTGTTTTTCCCATGTACTTGCTTCTGCTCTGTGACTGCTCTAGACATTCCTCCTACTACAAACTACTATATGATTATGTAGAAGGATTATATAAATGAGCACTAAATGTGTCTGTACAGTTTTGACTACAATTCTTTATATGATTATATATAAAGATTGTATGGACCTAAGTATGATTATATGTATATATAAGCTAGATATAAGATAATATGGAGCTAAGTATGATTATATATATAAGCTAGATATAAGTAAGCAGTAAGTTATACTTCAAGCACTAATTGTGTCTAGGGTCTGCACAGCTGTCCTTCCTCGGTGCCCATGTTGGGGGTTACCCACACAAAAGTACACGTTGGAATGTCTAAAACTTTGGATCTGCACCTTCATCTTTCATTCTACATGTCTTCTCAACATGGTATCCTGGCCCAGTGCTCACACCTATAGTTCCAGCACTTTGGGAAGCCAAAGTGGGCAGATCACTTGAGCCCAAGAGTTCAAGACCAGCTTGGGCAACATGGCAAGATCCCATCTCTACAAAAAATACAAAAAATCAGTCGGGCATGGTGGCATGCTCCTGTAGTCCCAGCTACTCAGGAGGCTGAGGTGGGAGAATCGCATGAGCCTGGGAGGTGGAGGTTGCAGTGAGGCAAGATTGTGCCACTGCATGCCAGCCTGGGTGACAGTGAGAACCTGTCTCAAAAAAAAAAAAAAAAAGTAATTCAGTCCTTTTTTCTCAAATAATATGTATGTACTAATTATTTCCACTCTGCCTTCTCCATTTATACCTCCAGCCAGATTGCTGATGTCTGTGTTACATATTTGATAACCATTTCAAAGTGGCTCAAGCCATATAGTACCACTCTCCCCACTGAATTAATCATTTAACCTTCTTTTCCTTATATAAATATATCTTGCTTTCCTCCACCTCTCACCATCTACACTGCTCCTTTAAACCACACTTAATATCTCCAACTTCCTTTTTTTTTTTTTTTTTTGGTTTCTTCTTGTTTATTCAGTTTTTCCTAACTAGAATTCAGCATCAGTGAGAATAAGGCATATATTATAAATCTCAAATGCCAGCAGAGTGCCTTGTCCATAGGAGTCATTCAACAAATACTAGTAGAGTGAATAAATACAACCCTCAGCATTTTGGATCAGTTGCCTTTTCCACCTTTGTGGTCTGGTGTCTCCCCAAATTTTATGGAACGGTGTTCTCCCAAGCCCTGTTGTTTGCTTGTAATAATGACTTGCTTGAGTCTGGGCACGGTGGCTCACGCCTGTAGGCCAAGGCAGGTGGATTGCCTGAGGTCAGGAGTTCGAGACCAGCCTGGCCAACATGGGGAAACCTCATCTCTACTAAAAATACAAAAATTAGCCAGGCATGGTGATAGGGACCTGTAATTCCAGCTACTTGGGAGGTTGAGGCAGGATAATCACTTGAACCCAGGAGGTGGAGGTTGCAGTGAGCTGAGATTGCACTCCAGCCTGGGTGACAAGAGCAAGACTTTGTCTCAAATAATAATAATAATAATAATAATAATAATGACTTGCTTGTATTTTACTATGTCTGCATGTTTTGCAAGTTCCTATGTAGAAAGCTGTCAAATCTATAGAGATTATCAACTGCCTAACCTTATTTGCACACAGACTGCTTTTACCTTTTGGTTTGTTTATTATGTTTTTACCAAAGTGTATACATGAAGTTGCTTTTATACTGTTATCATAGTATTGTCATTAAAGAACCATATTTAAAAACACCTGGCCAGGTGCAGTGTCTCATGCCTGTAATCCCAGCACTTTGAGACACTAAGGTGGGAGGATCACCCAAGGTTAGGAGTTCAAGACCAGCCTGGCTAACATAGTGAAACCTTGCCTCTACTAAAGATACAAAAATTAGCTGGGCATGATGGGACACACCTGTAATCCCAGCTACTCTGGATGCTGAGGCAGGAGAATTGCTTGAACTGAAGAGGCAGAGGTTGCAGTGAGCCGAGATCATGCCACTGCACTCCAGCCTGGGTAACAGAGTGAGACTCTGTCTCAAAAAAATAAAAATAAATAAATAAATAATAAAATAAAATAAACACACCAAGGATTTTTTTTTAAAAGAAAACACTTTTATCCCCAACAAGTTATGAAAGGATTCATTGTTCCCTTCTTTCCCAGAAAACAACAAAGTTGGTGAACATCTGCAGGATCACCTGGAAAATCAAAGGATGCTGAAGAGTGTGGAACACCACCATAAACATAATGCACTTGGAAATATTGCCTCTCAAACCAAAAGCCATTGTCTTTTCAGGGAAAATCACGATACATTTGAGTTATACATAAAAACTTTGAAATCAAATTTAAGTTTAGTCAACCAGAACAAAAGCTGTGAAATTAAGAACTCTAATAAATTTAATGGAGATGGGAAATCATTTCTTCATGGTAGGTATGAAGAACTTCATTCTGCAGCTAAATTCTCTGTAAGTACAAAATCCAATAGCACCAAATCCCAAGTCAGTAAGCATCAAAGAACTCAAGAAATAGAGAAAACCCACATATGTAGTGAATGTGGGAAAGCGTTTATCAAGAAGTCTCAGCTCATTGATCATGAGAGAGTTCATACTGGAGAAAAACCTTATGGATGTACTTTGTGTTCAAAAGTGTTCTCCAGAAAATCCAGGCTAAATGAACATCAAAGAATTCATAAAAGAGAGAAATCTTTTATATGCAGTGAATGCGGAAAAGTCTTTACCATGAAGAGTCGTCTGATTGAACATCAGCGAACTCATACTGGAGAGAAACCCTATGTATGCAATGAATGTGGAAAAGGCTTCCCGGGCAAGCGTAATCTCATTGTACATCAGCGAAATCATACTGGAGAGAAATCCTATGTATGTAGTGAATGTGGAAAAGGCTTCACTGGGAAGAGCATGCTTATCATACATCAACGAACTCATACAGGAGAGAAGCCCTACATTTGTAGTGAATGTGGGAAAGGCTTTACCACAAAGCACTATGTCATCATACATCAGCGAAATCATACAGGAGAGAAACCATATATATGCAATGAATGTGGGAAAGGCTTCACCATGAAAAGCCGTATGATTGAACATCAACGAACTCATACAGGAGAGAAACCCTATGTATGCAACGAATGTGGAAAAGCCTTTCCCAGGAAGAGTAATCTCATTGTACATCAGAGAAATCATACAGTAGAGAAATCATATCTATGTAGTGAATGTGGAAAAGGTTTTACTGTGAAAAGCATGCTTATAATACATCAGCGAACTCATACTGGAGAGAAGCCCTACATATGC
Organism: Cacajao melanocephalus; assembly: GCA_963573385.1. Lineage (NCBI taxonomy): Eukaryota > Metazoa > Chordata > Mammalia > Primates > Pitheciidae > Cacajao > Cacajao melanocephalus. The sequence continues at coordinate 46,732 of CAUYLG010018323.1, forward strand.
AGTGAATGTGGGAAAGGCTTCCCCTTGAAGAGTCGGCTGATTGTACATCAGCGAACTCATACTGGAGAGAAACCTTACAGGTGCAGTGAATGTGGGAAAGGTTTCATTGTCAATAGTGGACTGATGTTACATCAGCGAACTCATACTGGAGAGAAACCCTACATATGCAATGAATGTGGAAAAGGTTTTGCCTTTAAGAGCAATCTTGTTGTACACCAGCGAACTCATACTGGAGAGAAACCCTTTATGTGCAGTGAATGTGGAAAAGGCTTCACCATGAAACGCTATCTCATTGTACATCAGCAAATTCATACAGGAGAGAAGTCTTGTATATGTAGTGAATGTGGAAAAGGCTTTGCCATGGAAACTGAGCTTGCTTTACATAAGCAAGTTCATACTGGAGAAAAACCTTACGGATGCAATGAATGTGGTAAAGGCTTCACTGTGAAGAGCCGTCTCATTGTTCATCAACGAACTCATACAGGAGAGAAACCCTTTGTATGCAGTGAATGTAGAAAAGCCTTCTCCTCAAAGAGAAATCTCATTGTACATCAGCAAACTCATAATGGAAACAGACCCTAACAATGCAATGGACATGGTCATGCCTTTGGGAAGAAAATATGTCTTGTACAACATCAGACATTTCACAGTATAGATTTTCTTTATGTGTACTGTTATCCACTAGTATGAATGCTATCAATGTCAGAAAGCCTTCAACATGAATTCAGGCTCTGAATTCTTTGATGTACCAATGTATATAAAATAACTCATCTGAGAGAGATTCTGTGGATTGGGGGTAACCTTTCATTTGTCAATCTTCATTAAAATTATAAAAACGTGCACATGAGAAATGTATAAGGTAAATAGTCCTTTTGCAGAGAATCTGAACTGATTACATACAAGCAAACTCATGCAGAGAGAAAACCATGTTAGTAATGTGAACGGATTAAACATCAGCGTGTTCCTAGCATACATATATGTAGGCAGTGTAGAGCAGCCTGTTGCTAGATTTTCACCCTTGGAAGATTATGCAGTTTGCAGGAGTGAATTTTAATGAATGCAGAGAATGCACTAGTGCCTTCAGTGATTAATTACCTCATATTGTGTGTCACAATAAACATAGGAAATAAACTTGACATATCCAATGCAGAAAAGTCTTGACAATTTTCTGAGTAACTATATCTTGAAAAGTATTTACTGTGATAAATCTTACAAAAGGGGAGGCTAGGAAAGCCTTCTGTGGGGAGAAAGACCCTATGTCATCAGTGATCATAATAGATCATCAGTGAATTTACACATACTAGCGGCATTATCATGGGAAAGCCTTTGCCCAGAAATAAAACCTTAACAGTTGGCAGATATATTTCATACTGGAGAAAAAAATTCAGATGGCAGTGAATACAGTAGGATTTCACTGATACATTCTGCCTCATCATCATCACTTCATGCAGAAATAAAACTTATGTAAGAATAGAAAGGATGAGGAAATTCATGAAGTAAAAAAGCCTCATGAATATGATACATATTTGAGGGCTTTCTGTCACAAACCTAAACTCATGATACACTTGATGTCTGTTCTGGGACAGCATACCTTGCATCATAATTATCAATGATTCCATTAATTGTAAAGTGGGCTGTTCCTATCATTGATTAAATTTTAATGCTTTATATAACAAGTGTTTTCTGTGTCAACCTAGTATCATTTTTCTTACATATTAGATAGGCCCTAAATTTATTTTTTCAGTCTATTCATAAATGTAATTCAGTATATTTGGATGTGTTTATCCAAGTTAGTAGGTACCATTATGTAGTTTGCAAAAATGTCTTAAATATTATTTTCCTAAAATTTCTTTTGAAGTAATTTTAGATTCACAAGAGATTACAAAATATACAAGTTTCCTGAGTATCCTTTGCTTACCATCATCAATGTTACCTTACATAACCATAATAATCAAAACGAATAAAATGACATTAGTACAGTGCTATCAAAGTACAGCCTTCATTTGGACTTTACTACTTCATGCATGCAGTAATTGTGGTTTTATTTATTTTTGTGTAGAGGTCTCAGAAATTCTGTAAGATGTATAGATTTATGTAAATCCTACCACAATCAGGATGTGGAACTGTTGTGCCAACAGAAAGAAACATCCTTTTGCTACCTTCTTTTGTTGTTGTTGTTGTTGTTGTTGTTGTTTTGTTTTGAGACAGAGTTTTGCTGTTGTTGCCCAGACTGGAGTGCAATAGTGAATCTTGGCTAATGGCAACCTTCGCCTCTCAGGGTCAAGTGATTCTCCTCCCTCGGCCTCCCAAGTAGTTGGGATTATAGGCGCCCGCCACCATGCCCAACTAATTTTTGTATTTTTATAGTAGAGATGGGGTTTCACCATGTTGTTCAGGCTGGTTGAACTCCTGACCTTGGGCGAACCACCCGCCTCCGCCTCCCAAAATGCTGGGATTACAGGTGTGAGCCACTGTACCCGGCCTCCTCTTGCTACCTCTTTATACTCACACTGTCCTCCCAACATAACCCACGGTAACCACTGATCCCATCACCCTTAATTTTGTCATTTCAAGAATGCTATTAAAATGGAATCGTAAGGTATGCAACCTTTGAGATAGGGCTTTGTTCACTCAGCAAATTACCCTTAAGATCCATCCAAGTTACTGGGTGTCTAGTTTTAATTTTTGTTACTGAGTTACTATTCTTTTAAATGGATGCACTGGGATTTGTGTATCCATTCAGCGTTGATGGACATTTGGGTTGTTTGTCCAGTGTTTTGCTGTTGTAAATAAAGATGCTGTGACTATTTGTGTACCCGATACTATGTGAACATAAGTTTTTATATATTTGGGATAGACACCTGGAGCATGACTGCTGATGAATATGTAAGTTTGTGTTATTCTTTGAAAGAAACGGCCAAACTCTGCTAGAGTTGCTGTACTAATTTACATTCCCACCACCAATGTGTGAGCACTCCATTTGTTCCAAGCCCTTTCTAGCTCTTGGCACTGCCAGTGTGCTAGCTCTCCTATTAGGTACGTGGTGGTATGGGATCATGGCCTCAATTTACACATCCCTAACAGAAAATGACATTCAGCATCTCTACATCCACTGAGAACCATATCAAGTAAAAATTGTAACTTGCTTCTAACCAGCAAACATAATTTTTAAAACTCAAAAGAATATATTTTACCTCTCTGTTCCTTTTTCTTCATTTCTGATGTTGTTTTCCTTTAGTTATTTCCTTTTTATGTGAACTTCCTTAATCATTTCTCTTTAAGCAGGCCTGCTGGCAAAAAATTATTAGTTTCCCTAGAAACAGCATTCCTGTTTTCTCCATCCAGAGTTATTTCCCTTGATCTAATATGGAGATTTAATCCAGTTTATAAATGGTAAGTTCTCTTTATAAAAGAAATGGACATTTGCCATAAAGTATTGTGGCAGAATTCAATCCCTGACTCCATATTGAGTAATTCACTCCTTTGAAAATATTTTTTGAGCTTCTACACTATGGCAGGCATGTTGTAGACAATGGAGACACATCAATGAACAAAACAGGCAAAGTGATGGCTTTGATACGGCATACAGTCTGGTGAAGGAGACTGAGTAAGATAAATACAAAACTGAATTCAGGTAAGTGTTAAGAAGAAATATAAAGCCTAGTAAGTTCATAGATGGTAATCAAAGAGTTATTTTAGTAAGAGTTTTCAGGGAAGGCTTTTCTGTGCAGATGATGTAATTTTTTTTTCTTTTTTTGCTCTGTCGCCCAGGCTGGAGTGCAAGGTTCAAGCGATTCCCAGGTTCAAGCGATTCTCCCTGCCTCAGCCTCCTGAGTAGCTGGGATTACAGGCACCCACCACCACACCCAGCTAATTTTTGTATTTTTAGTAGAGACGGGGTTTCGCCATGTTAGCCAGGCTGGTCTCAAATTCCTGACCTCAGGTAATCTTCCTGCTTTGGCCTCTCAAAGTGCTGGGATTATAGGCGTGGGCCACCATGCCCAGCTGCAGATGTAATTTGAACCAAGGCCTAAGTGTACTGTGGGGAAACAGCCACCATATTTGTAAGTCCAGAAAACTACAAAACTTTTTTTTTTAATGGAGACAGTCTTGCTCTGTTGCCCAGGCTGGAGGGCAATGACATGACCTCGGCTCACTGCAACCTCCGCCTCCTGGGTTCAAGCAATTCTCCTACCTCAGCTCCCCAAGTAGCTGGGATTACAGGCACATGGCATAAACGCCTGGCTAATTTTTTTGTATTTTAGTAGAGATGGGGTTTCATCATGTTGCCCAGGCCGGTCTTGAACTCCTGAGCTCAGGCAATCCACCCGCCTTGGCCTCCCAAAGTGTTAGGATTACAGGTGTCAGCCACTGCGCCTGGCCCACTACAGAACTTTCTAAGTGTTTTCTTTGGGGTTCCTACATCAGCATTCTCTTGAGAAGTGTATAGAAGAAGTTTACAAGGCCCTCGAATCACCTTTCTTGTCCTGTGAGTTGGCATAGCTTGCCATAGCAAAGACTATCAGCCCACTCCAGAAACTGATCAGCGAGGGTCCCATCATGGGCTGCTCACAGTCCTGTGGACCAGGTGCAAAACTTACCTACCAGGTACTGACATTCCTACAGAGATTAACATTCTAGATAAATGGGGCTGAAATTTAATCCTGGATGGAATATGTTATAACACTCGAGAAATTATACAAACATGAAATTCTTATTCTTTAGAAATTACAAAACACAAGTAAAATGAAGAAATTTTAAGTCACCATAATTGTATGGAAGGGTCAAATATTGTTAGTATATTCTCCAGAATTTTTCAAATGCATTAGTATATTTATTTTCTGAAAGAAAACAGCCTATTTTGCATTTATTATACCATGAACTTATGCATCATCATACCTAATTTTTTCTAAGATCAACATCTGTTTTATAATACAGATTTTCATGATTATGATATAAAGATAGTAAAATTAAGAAGTGCAGGCCGTGCATGGTGGCTCACGCCTGTAATGCCAGCACTTTGAGAAGCAGAGGCCAGCGGATCAAGAAGTTAAGTGATCAAGACCATCCTGGTCAACATGGTGAAACCTCATCTCTACTAAAAATACAAAGCTTAGCTGGGCATGGTGGCACGTGCCTGTAGTCCCAGCTACTTGGGAGGCTGAGGAAGGAGAATCACTTGAACCTGGGAGGCGAAGGTTGTAGTGAGCCGAGATTGCGCCACTGTACTCCAGCCTGGCCACCAAGCAAGACTCCGTCTCAAAAAAAAAGAAGTGCAAAAACATGGCATTCTGTACCTATGAACACAAACAATATTAATTCAAACTAAATGTCTTGTTTAACCGATCACAATTTTCCAAAAGATGTTTATAATTTCTTCCAATAACAAGACCATAATATATATACAATCCTGCAGATCATTTTTTTGTCCTCTCAAGAATATAATTCTTTTCTTATTTATACAATTTTAGTATATTCTTTTACACTGATATATACTGTTACAGTTGAAAACAGATGTTCCATAATTTACCGAAGTATTCATCTCTCATAATTCCCCTTTTTTTTGTAAATTACAAAAGTTGTGGTCAATATTAAGACAGCTTTTTACCAAATTAACTTTTAGAATTGCTGTGTCAAAGAAAATGAAAAAATTAAATTGACTCTAGGTTGCCTTCCAAAAAGAGAATATTTACTTAAATCTTCTACAGTTACAACACCAACATCTGCAAAAATAGAACTAACATTTTTAAGTGTGACTTTTTAAAAAAGTCTAGAAACTATGCAAAGTAGGATGATCGCATTCTAATTTCATATTCTTAAGTGTCCCATTGTCATCTTCCTTTATTTGTGGAAGGAAACATGTAGATATTATTAACACACTTGCACCTTCACCTCATCCCCTTCCCCAGTGGCAGTAGTTTTGTAGCAAGCCTCATGTGGGTATTAGTATTTAACGGAGCATCACTCCTATTCTCGGCTTCGTCCATTTAGTCAAGAGTCTAATTAACCTACAAAAGCCTTACCTAGTCCACAGCTCCCTCCCTATCCCCAAATCTAACACTTTCAGTGACCACTGGTTCTGGCAACTCTGTGACCGCTTGCTGCCCAGCGCCGTGGCTTCTTCAAAGCTGATTTTCCCAAATTATCCTGGGTCTGAGCATCTTCTCGGTCGTACGGCCTCTGCCTTCCTCTAAGATGGCCGCGCCCATGGTGCTCCAGCTAAGGCTCCAGTCTCAGCTACAATGGGCACAAGGGGCGCCGCCATCTTTTCCCCACCCCCAGCCTACTGAATAGAATGCCACTGCGCCGCTTTGGCTTTGGCTGGGCACCTGACTCTTAAAGCTTGCGTGGTTAGCCCAGCGCTGCTGCATGTCCCTTGCAACGCAGAGAGAAAGGCACTGAGGTGAGCGAGAGTGATTTCCACAACCATTAAGGGCGCTCCTGTTGGAAACGCGGCGACGGGCGCAGCCGTGTGACCTCATAGAGCGGCTCCCGCAGTCTCAACTCGCGATCCCTGGCAGGCTCCGTGGTCCTCGCCTCACTCCAACGTCGACACCGCAAAGCGTCCCGTAGGCCGCCTCAGGAGCGCGTCTGAATAGGAAAAGGTTTTGGGACTTGAATGCGGCTTTTTGTCGGCTGCCAGTGGTGTCTGGAGAGGTTCGGGCTCAGGTGAGTCGGGTTCTGGGCATGGACTCGCGGCCTGTGGGTCTGCGTACCCGATGGTGCGTGGAGCATCCTGATTGGGGCTGTATTTGAACGCAGTAGCTGAGGAAGCCGGGCGTTAATGACCGGGCCTTTGGCTGTAGGGATGGAGTCTGAGGAAATCAGCGACGAGTCTGACTCTGTCTGGGTTTGGGGTCCCTGTGAGTCACTCAGCTTGTGGGGCTCAGTGATTGGGAACTGGAGTGAGAAATTGGTACCTGTGAACGCGGGGGCCTAGTTCAGGGTCGCGAGTCTGAGGAAATCAGCTACAAGTCCGACTCTTGTCTGGATTTGGGGTCCTTGTGAGGCACTCGGCTTGTGGGGCTCAGTGATTGGGAACTGGAGTAAGAAGTTTGTACCTATGAACTCTGGGGCCTCGTTCAGGGTCGCGACTTAATGTGGGGCTTAGTCTTAGAGATGTCTGGGTTGGGGATATGTCCTTTCGGTTTCCTAGACGTGTTTGGGGTTTCATATGGGATTTAATATGGGGCTGAGACATGAAGAACCCTAATAGGGACTGTGAATATGTGAGGAGGTCCAGGGCCCCTTGATAATTGGTTGAAACCTTGAATGCGGGGCAGCCCTGAAGGCTGCATTTCTCCCGCTCAAATCCACGTACCTCCATCAAGTTCAAGTCCGTCCTCGCGGTCCTTACCAAAAACTTATTTTGTCTCCCCACATCGCCACTCTTTTCTTATGGAGACAGAGATCTGTGACGTAAAATGGTTCATGAAGTCACTTCATAAGATATTTAATTTTTGTAGAGTCAGCAGTAATAATGTCTCATCTTACATTTTGTAGAGTCAGCAGTAATGTCACATCTTACATTCCTGATTGTCACTGCTGCTGTGCACTTACCTTAAATAAAGTACCCTAATATTTCTAACTATAAAGGACCGTAATATTTCTTCCTTTATTTGATGCCTCGGAGGCTTTTACATCCTAGGGCAATAAAGCAAGTTTCTAAATGTGTGAAAGCTATGCCTTTCTTTAGACACAAGGTAACTTGTATCTTTTTTTTCTTGATCGGTCTAGTTAGTAGGTATCAATTTTATTGATATTTTCAGTCCCTTTTCGTTTTCTTTTTTTTTTTCTTTTTTTTTTTTTTTAAATTATTTTAAAGACGGGGTTTCACCATGTTGGTCAGGCTGCTCTTGAACTCCCGACCTCAGGTGATCCTCCCGCCTTGGCCTCCAAAATGCTTGGATTACAGGCGTGAGCCACCGCGCCCAGCCCGTATTCTTGCTTTTTTAAAGAAATGTGTCTTTTTCCCACTGTTTTCCACTCTCCTATTTTTTCAGTCAAATTGCTTTGTGCCTCATTTTCTAGTTTTTCAGTTTGTACATTGAGTAACGATTTGAGGGTTTTTTTTTTCTTTTCTGATACAGGTTTTTTTCTTTTCTGATTTAGAGGGTTTTTGTTTGTTTGTTTGTTTTTTAAAGAATTCCTGTAGAGACAGCTAATTAATGTTGATGTTGTGTTTTTGTTTCCCATCAGTTCAAAATATTGTCCAATTTCCTGTGTGCTTTTCTTTTTCCCCTCTCTGTCTTTTTTTTTTTTTTTTTTTTTTGAGACTGGGTCTTGCCCTGGCCCTTGCTGGAGTGCAGTGGTGCGGTCTCTGCTCTCACCTCCTGAGTTCAAGTGATTCTTCCACTTTGGTGTCTTGAATAGCTGAGATTACAGTCACGTGCTACCATGCCTGGCTAATTTTTTGTATTTTTAGTAGACAGGGGGTTTCACCATGTTGGCCAGGCTGGTCTGGAACTCCTGGCCTCAAGTGATCCACCCATCTCAGCCCCGCAAAGTGTTGGGATTACAGGTGTGAGCCACCAGACCTGGCTCATGATTTTCTTTTTAACCATGGTTATTCAGAACTGTGCTATTTTGTTTCCAAATATTTGGGTATTTTCTAAATTTCATTCTGAAGTTGATTTCTAATTAAATTGTTGTGGTTAGAAAATATATTTAGAATTTATTGACACTTGTTTTATATCCCAGCATATGGTCTTTCCTTGAGAAATAACACATACTCTTGAAAAAAAATGTATATTTTACTGCTGTTGAGTGTAGTGTTAAATATCAGTTAAGTCTAGTTGATTGATTACATTGTTCAAATTTTCAGTATCCTTGCTGAATTTCTGTTTGTCTTTCTTATTATTGTGAGTAAAGTAATAAAGTTTTCAATTATTATTGTGGAATTGTCTAATCCTCTCTAATTCTGTTTTGCTTCATATGCTTTTAAATTATCATGTCCTTATATCTGCATCATTATATTATTGCCAGCCATTGCAACCATTGTTGCCACTCATCTAGGCCTTGGTGTTCAGAGTTTTTATTGGGTATCAGTTAACATACACAGAATTGACTGCCTTTGTGGCTGACCTCAATCTCCAGCCCCTCCAGATTTAAAACTAATACCACATGGTCCCAGGCCTCCCACAGTAAATCACATTATTAGGATAGACAATTTGGCATGGCTCAAATTGCCCTGATAACCAAAGACAATTTTATCAAGCAGCGTATTCCAAAGGCTTAGAGTTTGCCTCATTGGAACTGTGGGCAAAGGACAAACCTCTCTTGGGTAAAGTTAATTCTTTAGTGCATAATGTGAAATGAGACAGTTCTTATGATTTGTTTAGTACAGTGGTCTTGACACTGAGATATGCATACCCATAGAGCATACAGAGACTTTTGAAGCAGCACATGGGCACACATGCATTTTAAAGACGTCCTTGGAGTCTTCCATGTGTTCTCTTTCCTAAAATTGATCTGCCTGAGAATTCCTCTGCCTCTGAGGCATTGTGCTGTGTTGGTTCTGCTTTCCCACCTTCTCTATAATAATCATGCCACTTCTACTTCACAAAAGAAAGTCATAGCTTTCATAGATTCAGAACCTTGTTTTATTGCTCTAGGGTGTATAAACCCCTGAGGCACCAAATAAAGGAACTGTAAATATTAGGGTCTTTTATTTAAGGTAAGTACAGAGCAGCAGTGACAAGATCTGGACCCAGGATGAATGTACATTTAAAGCCATTTTGCTCATCAGCCCTTAGGTCCTGGTTCCCAGAAGGAAAACAACTCAAGTGAAGCAATGAAGGAAGAAGGAGGTTGCTGGCCTTGGATATCATTTCTAGGGACAACTTTAAGTGGACACCAATATTTCTGACTAGGAAAACTTCACAGTAAATGCAGAAGAGACAAAGACATATAGTCCATGTTATCCACAATTTTCTGAGCACAGAAGAAAATGATCAAGACCCAGGTGATTTTTGGTTTGTTATATTTTCCCTTTTTTTTCTTTTTTTTTTTGATAGATTTATGGTGACCTGAAAGAGTCAGTTGAACTTAAGGAAGTATATACTGGGATAATTGTGTACTAGGGAGAAATTAACTTAGACTGCTTTTGGGAGTAGAGGTGGGGGTTCATTCTGCCTTATGAAGTAGATTCTGGATCGCTTGAGCTCAGGAGTTCAAGACCAGCCTGGGCAATATGGTGAAACCCTGTCTCTACAAAAAATACACAAATTAGCTGGGTGTGGTGGTGCACACCTGTAGTCCCAGCTACTCGGGAGGCTGAGGTGGGAGAACTGCCAGAGCTTGGGAGGATGAAGCTACAGTGAGCCATGTTTGCACCACTGCACTCCAATTTGGGTGACAAAAAAAAAAGTAGACTCAATATGAAAGAATGCAAGCTTTGTTTATAGTTCAACTCTTTGACCATTACAGTGACATATGAATCACCTCTCGAGAATGAACTATGGTTGTCATTTTAATGTACATCCTCCAGACCATTTTCAATATATTGGCATTCTTTGCATGCTAGTGCCTGCCAGCCAAGTTCTTTTTTTTTTTTTAACCTAATGCAATGAACTCCAAATGATGTCTGTGTGATAATTTAGCAGTTCATCTGTTGGTGAATATTTAGGCATATTATTATAAAGTACATGACTGAACAAGGTTACATGGTCGCGTTAATGGCTTTTTTGTGAAATTATATCAGTATTACTTGAGGATGGTTACAGATAAATCAATATAGGTTATAGTCATTTTTTATTTTAATGCATACTTTCAGTTGCTGTCAAAATGGACGTTCCACTTTATGGTCAGTGTAGCATAAGGCCAGAAGTGTTGACTCTGGAGCCAGTTGCCAGCTGTGTGACCTCACATACTTCATTTAAGCCATTATGCACCTCAGTTTTCTCATCTGTAAGAGGGACAATATGGCACCTACATAGTAAGGGCATAAAATGAGTTAATCTATATAACGTGTTTAGAAGAGTATCTATGAATAGGAACAACAGTTTTATTCTCTATTCTCAGACAATGTTTCTGACACCAGATATGTGGGGTTTTCCCCACACATCAATTCAGTTCTCCATACCTATTAGGTATTCTAAAATTTACTCAATTCTTAAACTAATTGCCTGGACTTAGGACAGACCCCACAGGTTGAGTGCTTAGTCCCACAAGACTGCCCGCTGAAAAGTGCTGGGTCCCCAGGTTACTCACAACTTCTATTGGACTTGGCTACTAGTTGGATGTCCCCACAACCCCCTACTCAGATTTATTCATCTGCTAGAAGGCTCAAAAAATACAGGAAGACAGTTTACTTGCTAGATTACTGGTTTATTATGAAAGGGTACAACTCAGGAACGGCCAGTTAGAAAAGATGTATAGGGCCAGGTAATGGGGAAGGGCCACAGAGCTTCCATGCCCTCTCTGGGTGTTCTACCCTCCCAAGACTGCCGTATGTTTAGCAGCGTAGAAGCTCTCAACCTCATCCTTTTATTGTTATGGTGGCAGATTCATTACATAGGCATAATTCATTAATTCATTAACTATTGGTGGTAAGCTCAATTTCTATCACCTCTCCCTTCCTCAGAGGTCAGAGGTTGACTGAGGAAGTGGGACTGTAAGTTCCAACTGTCTGATCACAAGGTGGTTTCCCCTGGCAACCAGCTCCCTTCCTGAGGCCATGGAAGAGCCCTAGCCACTAATCATCTCAATAGCATACAAAAGACACTATCACCTCAGCAATTCCAAAGATTTCGGGGGTAGAGACTAAATGTATATTTATTTTTGTCACAGTATGGTATATAAAAAGTGACATGTAAATGTGGTATAGTAAGAAATATATTTGGTCATTGTTCTCAGTTTATGGCACAGTATGCCTAAAGCCCTTCAGATTTCTTCCTGAGGAATAGGTATGTCTTCTGTTATTCATGAGGAGCCTGAGTTTCATGGTGGGACCTCTAGATAGTGTCAGGTTGAGACTCATACTAGGCCCCAGAAAGACCAAGCAATTGGAGGATTGGAACTGAAGGGAGGAATGGACTAGAGAGTAAGTTCTGTGAAAATTCTTGAACAGGCCAGGTGCGGTGGCTCACGCCTGTAATCCCAGCACTTTGGGAGACCAAGGCGGGCTGATCATGAGGTCAAGAGATCGAGACCATCCTGGCCAACATGGTGAAACCCCATCTCTACTAAAAATACAAAAATTAGCCAGGCATCGTGGCACACGCCTGTAGTCCCATCTTCTTATGAGGTTGAGGCAGGATAACTGCTTGAACCCGAGAGGTGGAGGTTGCAGTGAGCTGAAATTGTGCCACTGCTCTCCAGCCTGGTGACAGAGCGAGACTCCATCTCAAAAAAAAAAAAAAAAAAAAGAAAACTCTTTTGAACAAGCTTCAGGTTGGTGAACATATCAGGGTCCTGGGAGGATGCTGCACCCAGAGGAGAATGGAAGCTTGGTGTGCCGTCCTCCATCCCTTGCCCTATGCATTTCTTCTAGCTGTTCCTGAGTTATATACTTTATTATTATCTAGGTGCCATAAGTAAAGCGTTTCCTGAGTTCTGTGAGCTGTTCTAGTAAATTATCAAACCTAAGGAGGGGTTTGTGGGAGCCCCTAATTTATAGCCAGTTAGTCAGAAACACTGATAGCCCAGGACTTATGACTGGCATCTTAAGAGGAGGCAGTCTTGTGAGATTGAACACTTAAATCTGTGGACTCTGATACAGGTAGTGTCAGAATTGAATTGAATTGTTGGACATCTAGTTGATATTTAGAGAACTGGAGAATTGGTTGTTAGTGTTGGAAAACACTGCACAAAAAGAACATTCAGTGCTGCAAATCTTGCCAACACTTACTGTGTTATCAAATTGTATATTTTCCATGATCTAGATGATCCAGTATTATTTTGCCCTATTTTATTTTGCATTTTCCCATTCACCAGTGAGGTTCAGATCCTTCTCGTCTCTTTGTCGCTTCTTGGGATTATTTGTACTGTGATAAACTGTCTTTAGTTTTTGCTTATTTAATTTTTTTGTGGTCTTACTGATTTATGATTGTTTATCTCTTCTGGATATTGATTCTTTTATATGTTGCAAATATTTTTCTAGAATCTTCTTTTTTAGCTTGTTCATAATATTTTTTCCCATGCAGAAGTCATTTTTTTTTAAAGCTTTTTACTTATGAACATGTTTTCTTTTATTCCTTTTCTTTTTCTTTGAGACAGGGACTTGCTCTCTTCCCCAGGATGGAGTACAGTAGTAGCATAGTCACGGCTCACTGCAGCCTCAGCCTCCTGGGCTCAAGTATTGTCGGCCTGCCTTATCCTCCTGAATAGCTGGGACCACAGGCATCCACCACCACACTCCAGCTAATTTTTTATTATTTCTTGAGAGTAGAGACATAGGGTATCACTATGTTGAACGTTGGGCTCAAACTATCTTCCGGAAGTCCTGGGATTATGAGCCCCACTCCTAGCCTCATAAGTTCCTCTTAAGTTTATATCTTATGTTCATTGTCTATTAGTACCTAAGAAATTACTCCAAAATGTAATGACTTGAAACAACAACACTTAAAAAAAAAAAAACTCACACTTTCTGTGGCTCAGGAATAAGGGCATGGCTTAGCTGGCTACTTTGATTCAGAGTCTCTTATGGGGTTGTAGTCAAGGTGTTAGCCAGGTTGGCATCTGATCTGAAGGCTGAAATGGGAAAAGATGCGCATCTAAGCTCACTTATGTGGTTGTTGGGAGGAATTCATTTCCAGAATGAGAAATGAGGCAGTTCAGTTGAGTTCCTCAGTTTCTACCTGTCTTTCTAAGGCCACCTTTAGTTTTTTGCCACGTACACCTCCCCTATATGCCAAAGTGTTTAATCAAAGCCAGAAAATGACAGATTCTGCTAGCAAAATGGAAGTCATATAGACTGTAATCTTAAAGTGGCATCTCATCACTTTTCCTGTATTCTTTTCATTAGAAACAAGCTATTAGACCACTGATACTTAGGAGGATGGTACTGCACAGGGGCAGGAATACCTCGAGTGTAATAAAGAATTTGGCTAGCCTTTGTCTTTCGTTCCTGGGAGGTAACCTCTAAACCCTTATAATTACCCAAGTTGTAAGAGTGTCTCTGTCATTCATGGTGGGCCACTCATATTCGATAGCTTATATCTATATATATAGTGGTGACTCATAGTGGATCCCTAGATAATTTATGGCAATGACATGACACTGGATAGGGGCTGCCCATGCCAAAAAGAGCACTATGTGATTAGAGAGTTGTAGCTTTGAGTCAGAAAGGGGAGGGAACTGGTGACTGAACTCAGCTACATGGGCAGTGCTTTCAATAAACCATGCCTACATAATCAAGTCTCAATAAAAACTCCAGACATCAAAATTTGGGTGTGTGTCGCTGGTTGGCAAGTACTCTTGAATATTGCTACATGATGTAGTCAGGAAGATGTAACGCCACCCAGGACTCTATGACGAGAGGACAGTCAGCAGCTTTGTGTTTGGAACTTGCCCAGACCTCACCCTGTGCATATTTTCCTTTAGCTGATTCTGATTTGTGTCATTTTGCAGTAGTAAAGTGCTAATTGTAAATACAGCACTTTCTTGGGTTGTCTGAGTTGTTTTATCAAATTATTAAACCTGAGGGAGTCATGGTAGCTCCATACATTTGTAGCCAGCTCGTTGCAGTTGAGGGTGGTCTTTGTAGCTTCAAGCTTGCAGCTTGTGTCTGAAGTGAGGGCAGTCTTGTGGAGGACTGTACTTTTAACCTGGTAAGTTTGGCCTAACCCAGGTAGTTGATGTCAGAAGTCACTGCAGCTAGAGAATGAGATTATCAGAGGCTACCTTAGAGTTGGCCTGCAAGATTTCCATCCAGTAATAAATTCTTTTGGACCATGGAGTAAGGTAGAAATTTAACTTTACATTTACCCAGTTGATAGACATCTCACATAAAGGTTTTAGAATGAGATAAGCTGAGCAGGCTTGAGCACTTGCACCCTTTCATGAGTCTACCTTCTTGACTATGCAGTATCCCACACAGTAATATAAGATAGATGATCTTACCAATAGTTCCTTGGATCTTAGTTACCTCTACTTCACACACTGCAGTTCTCTGAAAAGTTATTGTGAAGCAGGAGAATGGCAGTTTACTTGACAAACAGGTCCCTGATATCACGGTTGTAAGACAGCAAGTCATCTGCTAGCCATGTGTTTTAAACCCAAATGGCCTTCCAAAATTGGCCTTTTTTGTTGCAAGAATCAGGACTTCGAAGATAGTATTCCATACTTTTCTGGATTCTATTATTGAAATGTCAGCCATCAGTACATTTTGTTATTTCTTTGTAGGTAATCTGTCTTTTGTCTCTTGATGATTTTATAGTTTTCCCTTTGCATTTGATGTATGGTAGTTTCAGTCTGACATATCACACCAGTTGTCAGTTCCTGCTCTAAACTTGTTGAGATTTCTGAATTTGAGATTTCAGGTATTTAGTCAGTCCTGAAATATTTTAGCTTTTAGATATTTATTAATAGATATTGCTTGTCTATTACACTATTTTCCCTTTTAGAAACCATAAGTATCTAATATGCTGTTAATCTATCCATTAATACACATACGTATGTCTGTTTTTCTGTTAGAAGTTTATTTTTTTTTGCTGGGGGCAGTGGCGCACACCTGTAATCCCAACACTTTGGAAGGCGGAAGCAGGAGGATCACTTGAGGCCAGGACTTCAAGACCAGCCTGGTCAACATAACACGTCCCTGTCTCTACAAAAATTGGTAGTAGCATCCACCTGTAGTCCTAGTTACCTGAGAGGCTGAGGTGGGAAGGTCGCTTGAACCTAGGAGTTCAAGGTTTCAGTGAGCTATTATCATGATACTGCACTCCATTTGGGGCTACAGAGCAAGATCCTGTCTCTTTAAAAATTAAAAAATAAATAAAAATCTAATCAACTTTAAGGGTCTTTTGTGCTTTATACATATATAGTTTCTTTTTTTTCTCTTACATTTATTTAAAAGTACTATTTTATGAATTCAAGATGTGGAGTCTATTCATGTCAGATTCTCATATTGGCTGTGAAGTCATTGGTAATGTAGGGATGTTTTATTTGTCTTGATGTCATTTGCCTTTGTTTAATATTTAGAAATAGGTGCTAAAATATATAGATAGAGGATTTTGCCCCTTCCAAAGTATATTTGAGAAAGGAATATAGATGCAGGCTGTATTGTGAAAATTTAAAAATATTATCTCATACTTTTATATTAACAGTAGGAGTTTATATCATATTGAATAGGACTTTGTAATTACAGGAATCACTGACCTTGGAGGATGTGGCTGTGCAATTCAGCTGGGAGGAGTGGCAGCTCCTGGACACTGCTCAGAAGGACCTGTACCGGGATGTGATGGTGGAGAACTATAACCACCTGGTAACACTGGGTAAGAATAGTTCCCCTGTGTCACCTAGAGGTGCCTACAATGCCCAGACACTGTCCTAGGCTCACTTAATCAAAGCTTTATAGTCACTACGGTTTGGAAGAGTTACATTTTCAAGTCCCCTCTCTGACCCAAAGTGGTATAATCTCTTCTAAGAGAGAATGCTTACTTTGAAATTGAATATATTATTTTCCCATCTTGACATACTAGACTCCAATTCAGTATGTTTGTGTTTGTCTTTCCTCATGAACAGGGTATCAAACTAGCAAACCAGATGCACTATCCAAGTTGGCACATGGACAAGAACCATGGATAACAGATGCTAAAATCCAGAATAAAAATTGTCCAGGTAAGTGAGAACCAGTAAGGACAGTGGCTATCGGAGTCTTATTTTAGTCATTCAGGAAAGGTGTCAAGATGTAAAACATCTGAAGATACCTAAGCAGCTACTCTATATATTCATCTCCCCATCTGGTAACTTTTTTAATGTTGTTATAGTTTTAAAGACTTTTTATCTTTTCTTGATCTGTTTCTTACTTATTTCGTCTTACATCTTCATAATTTCCTTTTATACTGGGATCATAGAGTTGACAAGAAAGAGCCAGCCCCCAGCAAATCATCTCATTAGCATTTTTTATTTCATACAGTTCTCAAGGAAGAATTTGTTATTCTGCTGTTTCTTAGGAATCAGGAAAGTCGACAGTCATCTGCAAGAGCACTCTCCAAACCAAAGATTTCTGAAGAGCACGTGGCAATGCAATGGACAGAATGCATTTAGAAATATTGTACATCTCAGCAAGACACATTTTCCTCTTGTGCAAAATCATGCTACATTTGACTTGTACAGAAAAAATTTGAAATCAAGTTTAAGTTTAATCAACCAGAAGAGAAGACATGGAATAAATAACCCTGTTGAGTTTATTGGAAGTGAGAGAACCCTTCTACATGGTAAGCATGAATGTACGCATACTAAAACTAGATTTTCTGAAAATGCAAAATGCATCCATACAGAATTCCAAGTATTTAAGCATCAGAGGACTCAGAAAATTGAGAAACTCCATGCATGCATTGAAAGTGAGCAAACCTTCCTTAGGAAGTCTCAGCTCATTTACCATGAGAACATTCATACAGAAGAGAATCCTGGAAGTGGTCAGTGTGAGAAATTGTCCAGAAGTGTCCTGTTTACTAAGCATCTGAAAACTAATACAATAGACAAAATCTGTACACCCAGTGAATATAGAAAAGGCTCTACTGTGAAGAGTAGTCTCATTGCACATCAACAAACCCATACAGAAGAGAAATCCTATATGTGCAGTGAGTGTGGAAAGGGCTTTACAATGAAGCGCTATCTAATTGCTCATCAGCGAACTCATAGTGGAGAGAAACCTTATGTGTGCAATGAATGTGGAAAAGGTTTCACTGTGAAGAGCAATCTCATTGTACATCAGCGAACTCATACAGGGGAGAAACCCTATACATGCAGTGAATGTGGAAAGGGCTTTACCATGAAGCGCTATCTTGTTGTACATCAGCGAACTCATACTGGAGAGAAACCCTACATATGCAGTGAATGTGGAAAAGGCTTTACCGTGAAGAGCAATCTCATTGTACATCAGCGCTCCCATACAGGAGAAAAATCTTACATATGCAGCGAATGTGGAAAAGGCTTCACTGTCAAACGCACTCTCATTATACATCAGCGAACTCATACAGGAGAGAAGTCTTACATATGCAATGAATGTGGTAAAGGCTTCACCACAAAGCGTACTCTTATTATACATCAGCGAACTCATACAGGAGAAAAACCCTATGAATGCAATGAATGTGGTAAAGCCTTCAGCCAGAAAATATGCCTCATACAACATGAGAGATGTCATACAGGAAAGACTCCCTTTGTATGCACTGAGTGTGGAAAATCCTATTCACACAAATACGGTCTCATTACCCATCAGAGAATTCACACAGGAGAGAAACCTTATGAGTGCAATGAATGTGGAAAAGCTTTCACCACAAAGTCAGTACTCAATGTACATCAAAGAACGCACACAGGAGAGAGGCCCTATGGATGCAGTGATTGTGAGAAAGCCTTCTCCCACTTATCAAACCTTGTCAAACATAAGAAGATGCACATAAGAGAAATGGATAATAGAATCAGTCAAGTTGAAAATTCCTGTAATGGGGAGTCACAGCTCCTTCCTTACAAGTGAACTCATGCATAATGAAAACCCTACTAGTGTAGTGACTATGGCAATGCCTTTTGTGGCACCTCAGACTTTTTAAAACATCAGTGTGTTTCTAGCAAATCGGAACATAAACGTGATGCTGCCTGTTGTCAGATGTGTGTCCTCAGGATGTAAAATAATTTGCCCTAGAGATAAACTTGATGAATACAGTAAATAAGGTAGTGCCTTTAGTGGTCTTTTACCTCATATTTTCTGTTAAAACATGTTGAATAAACTGTAATATATTAATGTGAAAATGTCTTGAGCAATAATTTTTGCTCATACATCTGAAAAGTGTACAGAGATAAATTCTGTGAATGCAGAGACTAGGAAAAGTCTTTTCTGGAAAGATAGACTTTTTTTTTTATCAGGTTTCATCATAGATTTCAACATAAGTGAGCTTATTGTTGATAGAAACATGATGACCGTGACAAAGCCTTTACTCAGAAATAAGACCTCAGTGAGTGTCAAAGTTTACACTGGAGAATAAATTTAAGGTAACAGTATTAATGGCAGGATTTCAGTGACGCATTCTGCTTCATCATTTGTCAGGAAATCACACAGAAAGTAAAATTGTTATGAACATGCTATCAAATAAATGTGGAACACTGTTAGCAAAATATCAAGAGCTCATGAAGGCATGAAATGTGAAAATGATGAATGTTTGAGTGCTTTTACTTAATAACCTTATACATCAGCTAATACACCTGATGTGCATTTTCAGTTGCCTTGCCAATGATTCCATAATATACTCTGTTCTCATCACTGTTTATTTCTACTGTTATGTAAAATTGTGGTATAATAAGACATACATTTGGTCTTTGTCCTTAGTTCCTGGCACAGAGCTCCTGAAACCCTTAGAATTTCATGAGTAATAGGAGTGGTTCTTTTTGTTGTTGTTCTTCATAGCACTGCCCTTTTAATTACACCTGACCATGCTCCTGAGGTGACTTACAGTCGGTCACCTAGACAGCCTCAGGATGTGGCTGTTCCTAGGAAGATCAAGTAACTAGAGGATGGAAATTTTGTGTCCCATTTCTCCTGCCTCCTGGAAAGGGAAGGGGGCTGGAGATTAGACAGTGAGATTAAGAGAACTCCAAATATCCCAGGAGGATATACACCCCCAACTTCATAGGGACAGAGGCTCCAGAGATTAGGAGGACCCTTTCAGGCTTTACTCTGTGTACCTCTTCATCTGAGTATTCATTTGCATCCTTGATAACCAATAACACAAAGTACACTGTTTTCTTGAGTTTTGTGAGCCCTGTAGCAAATTATCAAACCTGAGCAGGGGTAGTGGGAACTCTGAATTTATCACCAGTCATTCAGAAGTGCAGGTTGTCCTTGTGAGTGGCATCTGATGTGGGGGCAGTCTTGTTGGACTGAGCCCCTTAACTTGTAGAGTCTGCAGTAACTTGGAGTAGTTAGTGTCAGAATTGAATTGTAGAACACCCAGTTGGTATGGGAGAATTGGAGAATTTATAGATGTCAGAAAATACCCCAGAACCAGACAGGAATGATCTATGACCACCACATATGATTAGCTCTTTCCTTTCTTTGGCTCTAAGCTTAATTGTACATTTAGCAAACTGAAGTAGTTTAAAAAGAACCTGAATATGTTAAATATATTAACAACATATTTGGACGTGCTTAACTTAAGATTGATCAGTTTATAAAACCTTCAACTTAAATAAAATTGAACTCAAAAGAAATTGCAAAAATAGTCTAGAAGCTTTGCTAGTATCTTTCAACCAACTTCTGGTAAAAACATCCTACATGACCATAATTATCAAAACCAGAAAAATAACATTGGCAGGATACCATGAAGTAAATAATCTTATCTGGGATTTCACTGGTTTTTACATTTTTTTTCTTTTGACTCTAAGAGGTTGTATTACATGTATAGATTCGTGTAACCACCGCAACCACATAAAACTGTTTAATGAACACAAACTCCCTCATACTACCTTTTTATGCTTACACTCCATCCAAACCTAACTCTGCCACCCACTCTTTTCCTTTCCATCAGTATAATTTAATAATTTCATGAATGTTATAAAATTGTTTTTATAAATGGTTTTTATAATTTTTTTATAAACAAGTTATATAAATTTTTATTGCTAGAGAGTATGTAAGCTTTTGGCATTTCTGTCACTCAGCAAATTACTCCTAAGGTTTATATGAGTTGGTGAATAGTTGTTTTATTATTATTTTTTTACCATCATTTAACCAGATGAAAGTTGTTTGTATTTGGGAGTAGTATACATATTTCTTGTACTAGTTTGTTTATCCATTCACCTATGAGAGATACTTGCACCGTTTTTCTGATTTTAAATGTTATAAATAAAGATGCTGTGAACTTTATATACAGGATTTTGCTTTTGGTGTTTTTTGTTTGTTTGTTTTCATTTTTTAGGATTTACAATCTTAACCTCTTTCTTTTCTAAGAGATAGGGTCTTTTGAGAGGCTGAGGCAGGCAGATCACTTGAGGTCAGGAGTCCAAGACCAGACTGGCCAACATGGTAAAACCCTGTCTACTAAAGATACACAAAAAAATGAGCTGGGTGTGGTGGTGGGCACCTGTAATCCCAACTACTTGGGAGGCTGAGGCAGGAATCACTTGAACCCGGGAGGTGGAGGTTGCAGTGAGCTGAGATCCTGCCACTGCATGCCAGGCCTGGGCGACAGAGTAAGACTCTGGAAAAAAAAAAAAAAGAGAGAGAGATAGGGTCTTGTGTTGTGGTGCAATTACAGTTCACTCCAGCCTCAAATTCATGGGTTCAATTGTTCCTCCTGCCTCAGCCTCCCAAGTAAGTGGGACTATATGTATGTACCATCATGCCTGGCTTTTTTTTTTTGTTTTTTTTTTAGTAGAGACAGCATGTTTTTTGCCATTCTTGCTTTCCTATAAATAAATACTTGAGGTTGGGTAATTTATAAGAAAAGAGGTTTAATTGGCTCATGGTTCTGCAGGCTGTACAAGAAGCATAGCACTGACATCTGGTCCTGGGGAAGTCACAGGAAGCTTACAATCATGGTGGAAGGTGAAGAGGGAGCAGGAGAAAGACAGAGTGGAGAGTGGTAGGTGCCACACACTCAAATAACTAGATCTTGCTAGTACTCACTCATTATTGCAAGGGCAGCATCAAACCCCCATGAAGGATCTGCCCCCATGACCCAAACACCTCCCAAGCCACACCTTTGACATTGAGGATTACATTTCAACATGAGATTTGGGCAGGGACAAATATCCAAGCTATATCATTCAACCCTGGTCCTCCTCCCCCACAAATCTTATGTCCTCACACTGCAAAATACCATCATGCCTTCCTAACAGTTCCCCAAAGTCTTAACTCATTCTAGCATTAACTCAAAAGTCCAAAGTCTAATCTGAGACAAGGCAAGCCTCTTCTACATGTGAGCCTGTAAAATCAAGTTATTTGCTTCCAAGATACAATGGGGGTGTAGACATTGGGTAAATATTCTCATTCCAGAAGTGTGAAAGCCACAAGAAAGGGGCTACAGGCTCCATGAAAGTTCAAAATGCAGCAGGGCAATCATTAAATCTAGTGCAAGGGGTGGGTTCCCAAGGCCTTTGGCATCCTCTGCTCATGGGGCTCCCTCAGTCAGAGATCATGGTTTGCAGACAGGCTGTATCATTGCCAGGTGGCCCTACAGAGGAAGGCACACCCGACTTTTCCAATGTCCTGCAGACCAAGGTGTCTCACCTCTTACGGTGATCCAAGAGCGAGGGCCCCTCCCTACTTGGACACTGCCCAAGCTGGCAAGTCCTGCTTGGCTAGGAGTAGGGATAAGCACCTCGATGGCAGATTAGGTGACCCCCACCCACCCATGGGTTTATGCCTGTCCACAGAGTTTAGTAACAATTGGGACTGCTGGGCTAGGGGCTCTAGTGGTTGGATTTTGACTGGGGTTGCATGGTCTCAACAGTTTTTTTCACTTATTTGGGCTTCTGCTGGAATGGATGAGGCCTTTATCTACAGTCAACAAGAGGCTAGCGGGAGGGGGTGCTTTATTACAATGTGTTAGAAGATCTCTACTAGATAAAGTAAGCCTCTCTGAGCAAGCTTATTTCTCACCTCTGTGTTACACTTGCTACTGTCCTATTGGACACATTGGTCAGAGTCACTATGGAGCATACTATCCAAAGATGTGAATATAGAGATACGAGAATAAATTTATGCAATAACCACAAAATTATCGCCTTATAATTGTCAAATCGATACCGTAAATATCCCTGCACATATTTGTTCTCACAAAGATAAGTTCTATTGAATTAATTCTTAAAATTCATGGCTCAAAGAGAAAGAAAAGTTTAATATGGGTAATAAGACTGTACTACAAAAACATTTACTAATTTATATAGAGACACAATCCTATACCTAGAAATAATGTAATGCTTAAGAACTTTGAATTATGACAAGTATGATAATATCTCAATTTATTTAAAGCTGTATGTCATGGACAACATTATTACCCACTATGCAGAAAAAGAAGAATTCAAGAGGCTTAGCATAACAGAATGCCTTTGTTCCATGGCCTTATAATCTAAATATGATTTATCATTCAAACCTTATGAATCTTAAGGGCTAAAACATTTACATTTCACGTTTACTTTGCATTTGTTTGAATTTTTGTAAAACTGGTATTTTAAAAACTAGGATCATTTACTTTAAAAAAAAAAGTACTCTGTTTATTTCCTTCAGCTATTTATAGAAAATTTCAGCTATTTATAGAAAAGTGAGCTTTGAAGTTGGTCATCATTTCCTTATTTTTATTTTTATTTTTTTGAGACAAGAGTCTCCCTCTGTCGCCCAGGCTAGAGTGCAGTGGCCCGATCTCCGCTCACTGCAACCTGTGCCTCCTGGGTTCAAGCGATTCTTGTTCCTCAGCCTTCTGAGTAGCTGGGACTACCGGCCTGTGCCACCACGCCCAGCTAATTTTTTTTGTATTTTTAGTAGAGATGGGGTTTCGCCATGTTGGCCAGGCTGGTCTCGAACTCCTGAGTTCAGGCAATCTTCTCGCATTGGCCTCCCAAAGTGCTAGGATTACAGGTGTGAGCCACCGCGCTCGGCTCTTTTCTTCTTTTCAGATCTCTTTATGGGCCGGGTGAAAGGTGAAGTGACTCACACCTGTGATCCCAGCACTTTGGGAGGAAGAAGTGGGAGGACTGCTTAAGGCCAGTTAAAGACGAGCTGGGCAACACAGTGAGACCCCTGTCTCTACAGAAAATTTAAAAATTAGCCAGGTGTGGTGGTGTCCACCTATAGTCCCAGCTACTCAGGAGCCCAGGAGTTGCGGGTTACAGTGGGCTGTGATCTCCCTAGGCACTCCAGACTGGGAAACAGAGTGGCCCTTGCCAAAGAAAAGAAGAAAAGAAAAGAAAACAAGAGAAGAGGGAGAGGGGAGGGAAGAAAGAAGGGAGGGAGGGAGGGAAGGGGAAGGAAGGAAGGGAAGGAAGGAGGGAAGGTAGGGGAAGGAAGGACGGAAGGGAGGGAAGGAGGGAAGAAGGAAGGAAGAAAGGAAGGAAGGAAGGAAGAAGGAAGGAAGGAAGGAAGAAGGAAGGATCTCCTTTCCTTTTACCCTTTCTTCTAATATTATTTCTCCCTCAAGTGGTCCTGTTCCTTTAATTTCTGGCCACTTCTCCTGAGTCCTGCCCTCATCTTTGGCTCCACCCGGGTCCAAGGGAGAAGTCCCGCCTCCGTCCCAGGCTCAGCCCTTCGCCTTGGGAACTATACTTTCTGGCTTTTACTGGCTTTTTCCCAGGCCTTTCTCTTAGTATAATTTTGGCACGTTCCAACCGTTTTCATTGCCTAGTGTGTGACTGCCACCCCTGTTCCGTCAGCGTAGCCAGCAGCCCTCTTCTGCGTTCGAAAGGCGCTTCAAGCCACTTTCTGCTAGAAATCTGGCCAAGGGGCCGAGGTGTCCCCTCTCGGCCGGTTCTCCTTTTCCCTCACAAGGGGCTGTTCCCCAACCTTTGTACAGAGTGTAAACGTCGCGGCCAGCTTAGCCTTCTGCTCAGCTCGCTGAAACGGATTTATTTCCACGCCATTTTGGTCTTGTGTAAACTGGACCCTCCGTATATGGACCCGTATTTATGAAGGATTGAGGCATCACGAAATGTGACGGTTTCGGTGCCCTTTCATCTTCCCGGCCATTTCCGGTGACCAGCGCCAAAACGGCCCCTTTACCTTGTGTACGTCAGATACTCAAAGATGGAGGCCCCCATGGGGCCACGGCGACGAGGGCGCGGCCATCTTGCTTCTGAGCAAACACTGGGCACGCTTCCGACCCTCGGTAGTTGCCGTAAGGCAGTGAGGAGGCCGAGAGATGAGGCCGGAGCTGACCAAGTTCTGGGAAGTAAGTTCAGTCACTGGGCGGTCGCTGTGGTTACGGGGGAGGAAATTCGGTCTGTGGCTGGGCGTGTTCGTGGACAGTGGTGATGGACCCGGGTCTGTTGGCGCCAGCGTTTGATGACGCCAGTGGAATTCTTTCAGGAGCTTAGCGTGGGTGCGATTCCTATCTCAAGGGCGCTCTAAGGGGTCCCTGATAGGGGGTGTGTGTGTGTGTGTGTGTGTGTGAGTGTGGGTGTGGGTGGATGGGTGGGTGTGGGTGTGTGTGATCGGGGTGCCTCTGGGACCAGTCGCAGGGTCCTCTTGTGGTTTGCGGTTAAAGATCTCTAGAGATCTGCTACTGAGTGCCCAAGCCACATTCTGGTGTCTTTGCTGTTGTCCTTTGGCGGGGGCTCAGTGATTGCGAACTGGAGGGTTTGTTTCGTCAGCTATTAGGTTTATGGTTCGGGCTTTGTTTGGTACTAAATGACTGAGGAACTGTCTTGAGGGTTAAGGTAAGGAGGTTTCTGGTGCAGGTTTTGGAATTAATCCGGGTGGCGGTGGTGGTACTGCTACAGATTCGGGTGTGGGCTGCAGCTCTGGAGGCCTGGGAAGCATGGCAGGTGGTTCGCTGAGCCCCAGTCCTAGCTACTGGAACAGAATTGATGATCATTAATATTCCCCTTCTGCCCAAGACCCTTCTCTACGAATGGCTTTTAAATCCCCTTTGGCACCCTCCATCACCCCTTGGTCTTGAATCCTCAAAAATGGAAGTTTTCGGCGAGATCAATTATCTAGCACACATAAAAGTAGTGTGTTTTGTATTTAAGATGCGGCTTCTACTCTTTGTCTGCAAGTTTCCAGTATATTCCTCTTGGATATTTCTTTTCAGGTGCTTTCTGACACGAGTAAGATAACAGCTCTGCCATGGTAAGCTCGGTTACTGACAGATAACCTTTGTCAAATTTTTAGAATATTTCAATTTTAGCCATGTTATGTTATGTGCTTAATATTCATAATAAAGATAAATTATGTAAATGGTACTACTGTTTTCTCTTTTACTTTATGTTATGTAATAAACATTTACAAGTTGTTTTTACTGTTTGAACCGGTACTATGAGTGCATTCACATTAAGTTTATGCTTACGTTTGTTAGAAGTGAAGTATTTTTAAATGTTTAGGTATCATTTTTAGGAACGTTTTATAATGATCTATTTATCCATGAATTTTGTTTTTCCTGCCTTTCATCTCCAATCTAGACTATTACTTTAATTGCAGTGTATTGCTTTCTGACTTTCTCTCTGCCTAACATATTTTTGTGAAAATTTTTGAACCTATAGAAATATTGAAAGAAGTTTAAGGTTGCCACTAATATTCCTACCACCTAGCTTTTACCATTAACATTGTATTAGACCAGCTCTGCTAGTTATCTAAGTGGTCATCCATTCCTCTGTTTGTGAATCATTCCTTATTTGTTGTTGATTTTGGTATATTTCAAAGTAAGTTACAGACATAGGTACCATTCCTTTAAATAATTCTGCATATGATTAACTAGAATTCTACTAATAGCCTTTTAATTGCTTTCTATATTAATAAGATGTCTTATTTACAAATAATTTTGGTTAGGTATAAAGTGGAATAAAAGTGAATTTTGAAATGAAACAAACCTGGATTTTCAGTCCTGGTTCTGCTTCTCGCACATTGTGTAATTGGCATGACCTGTGTCTCTTTCCTTGTTGGCCAAAAGAGAAGTTAAACATCTCTTCTTCAGGGTTATCTCTGAGGATTATTTGTGGTTTTGTCTTTTGTAAAATTTGTATTTATATTCATTTTCTCTCTCCCTTCCTCCCTCTTTGTTTTCCTCTTTTTTCTATTAATGAAAACATTTAAAGCCATAAACCTATATTACTGAACTACCATCAGCAATTTTATTTTAAATGTAGAATGCTAATATTTTTCTGATGTAAACATGTGTTTTCCCAATGAAAAATCCAATGAAGAAAGTGAAAATGGCCTGTCAGCACTCTTTTGCCAATATTACCTTTCCAGAAAGTTCTAGAAATGGAGTTTTGGGTTATCAGGGATACCTTTATTGGCAATTTTCAATAGAATGTTAAATTATCCCCAAGAAATATTCTGCTCTCAATACTGACTCTTGATCTGTGTATGCTTTAGGAGAATATAGGATTTTTTCTATTTAAATTTTGTATCCAGTCACCTGACTAAAGGAATACAGATACATTAGGCAAATACTGATAATTTGCCCCTTCTTATATTCAGAAGTCATCTTTGATTATTTTTTCATACTGCATTCTACTGAGTAACATTCTAGACCCATGTTCTCAACTCTGACATTGTAATGTGAAAGCAGCCTGAGATGAGATGTCATGGAATGCATCTAGCTGTGTTCCCATAAGACTTTATTTACAAAACAGGTGGTCCAGATCCTGGATACTTTATTACTGACTGTTGATTTAGGTGACCATATGGCTTTTCTGCACTAATTCAAAGTTGGGCAGCTAGAGCCCATGGACTAAATCTGGCCCAGCACCTGTTTCTGTTAATAAAGTTTTATTGGGACCTGGCCACACTTATTAGTCTATTTTTTTGTATATGGGCATTTTTTAGCCACTGCAGTAGGGTTGAATAGTTGCCATGGAAACCATACACCTCTGTTTTAACATAGAAAATTTTTTTTAAATTAGTTTTAGTGCTGACACTATTGATTATGAATAACATATAAACTTATTTGTTAATGTTATGGTAATTAGTATTTTATAGTCTTCTGCTATGCAGATATCTTAAAATATTTTTTCATCTGCTATCCTCCTACTTCATATGTTTTTATGGAATATTTTAACATATATATTCAAACTTCCTTATATATTACTATCATTACTAGTTTTCCATTCAATACTGATTTAGGCTTTACTTCTTACCATCTTGTTCCCCTTCAGACCTTGCTCAACTGCTTACACTGGAGTCATCTTTCTTTTGCTTGAAGAATATCCATTAGGATTTGCTGTAATATATAATTCCTCAAGGATATTTTTGCTGAGTGTCCTTTATGCATTTATACTTACAATACTTCGCAATGTCAAGATGTGGATGGCCGCCAGGTGCAGTGGCTCATGCCTGTAATCCCAGCACTTTGGGAGGCCAAGGTGGGTGGATCCCTTGAGGCCAGGAGTTCAAGATCAGCCTGGCCAGCATGGTGAAACCCCGTTTCTACTAAAAATACAAAAAGTAGCCCGGCATGGTGGCATGCACCTGTAATCCCAACTACTTAGGCAGCTGAAGCAGGAGAATCACTTGAACCCAGGTGATGGAGGTTGTAGTGAGCAGAGATCATGCCACTAGAGTCTCAAAAAAAAAAAAAAAGTTAAAGATGTGGATGGTAATGAGAAATTTACAAAAGGTAGTTCTTATTATTTGCTTAGGACAGTGTTCTCAAATTACAGTATGTGTATTCTAGAATGTAAAAAGACCTCTGAAAAGGTAGATGGGTGCACATGGTTTTAAAGACAAAATGTGTGCATCTTAACTGTCCATGCGACCTCCTTTCTAAAATTGATCTGCCTGAGGATTCCCCTGCTGCTGGGGCATCATGTTGTGATGATTCTTTTTCCCACATCCTCTTTCGCTTACTAACAGTAGTCATACCGTGTCAACTTTATATATAAGGGAGCTGTACCTCCCGTATATTCAGAATGTTATATTTTCCTAGCCCAGATATAAAATTTCTGGAGCACCAAATAAAAGGACAGATAGATATTTTGGGACCTTGATTTAAGGTGAGCATATAGGAACAGTGACAACATCTGAGCCTGAAGAATGTATCACTCAGAGTAATTTGTTGTTTAGCTCACAGGTGCTGAGAACAAGAAATCAAGTGAAGGAAGGACGCAGACTTTCCAAGACTTGGGTGTCATCATTTCTGGGGGTATCCTTGACTGGAGATTGAAGTTTTTGAACAGAAATTTAGAGCTGATTCAGAAGAAACAAATACAGAACGTCCAAGTTACCAGTAATTTCTCAAATTTAGGAGACAATGATGCAGGCCCAGGTGACTTTTGGTTTGTTTTATTCTTTCCTTTATTCTCCAGTGTATTTTCAAAGTCCTGTAAAAATCAGTATAATTAATCAGAAAAGTATAAATTGGGAATATTAGGACTTGGGGAAATCTGGACAAAGAAGGATCAGGGATATATTATTCATAGGATTCATAGTACATGATTCATGTTGGAATTTGTGTCTGTGCAGGGCTCTATAGGTTACATTTGCTGTAAACTTGCCTCTAGTATCTCTGACAGCTATGCAAGAGAATCATGATAAGTTACATCAACTGTGAGAAAGCAGACCAGTTTCTTGAGGGATGTTAATGTTTCATGGCATATAATTCTGAAGCTTAGATACATCTTTGATAGTTCTTCACAGAGATGATGTGGTAGGTGGTGTTCTTTTTTATTTTTTTTGACATGGAGTTTCACTCTTCTTGCCCAGGCTGGAGTGCAATGGCATGATCTCAGCTAACTGTGTGTGCCTGTAATCCTAGCTACTAAGGAGGGTGAGGCAGGAGAATTGCTTGAACCCGGAAAGCAGAGGTGGCAGTGAGCTGAGATTGTGCCACTGCACTCCAGCCTGGGCAACAGAACAAGACTCCATCTCAAAAAAAACCAAAACAAGCAAACAAAACAACAAATTTGCTTAATCATCTAATAATCTCTTGTTCTTCATATATATTTTATATTGTTTCTTTCATTTCATTCAGAATAAAATAATAATATGGTTAACTATATTAGCCATAGTTATCTAGGATGCATTGTCCTGTAATACTAACATCTGCCATCTCTTCATTACAGAGTTTGTTAATTGGCCTGAAAGCCCATAGTGAATTTAAGAATCTGTATTATTCATCTACTTGTAACTAGCATATACTTATAACTAGTTTGGTACTGGGAAATAGATGCTATGTATCGTAGGTGTTCTTTCATTAGCAAGAGGATTGGATGGCTATGTATTACAGAAATTTCTTTGACTTTTCAACTTTGTTGAAAATGGATGAATGCACAATTACAGAATATTTTACTAGGATTCTTGGTCTGTTGCAATGTACTGAGAAAAAAAACCCACCAGCTTCCTATATGGTAAAAATGAGCAGAATGACTTCCTTGACATTCTTTTCCTATCACAAAAAGAGTATCACTTCATTAACCAGGAGTGTGTTATTGTAGGAATCCCTAACCCTAGAGGATGTGGCTGTGGACTTCACTTGGGAGGAGTGGCAGCTCCTGGGCCCTGCTCAGAAGGACCTGTACCGGGATGTGATATTGGAGAACTACAGCAACCTGGTGGCAGTGGGTAAGGACAGCTGCCTTGTGTCATTGAGAGGGTGCCCAGTCAGTCACCTTCCTTTCTCAGCTGCTTACCTGTGGTACTCTGAAGTGGTAGATTCTCACATCATTCTCTTGCCTCATGCAAGAGAGTATAATCTATCTTCTTGTGAGAGAAAAGCCTTGATGTTACAGATTTGACACCTGTGTCGTTCTTAAAATGTCACATTCTCCCTTTTCAACATTGCCAGCCTAGTTTGATATGTCTAAGTCTTCTGTCATCTCTCATGAACAGGGTATCAAGCCAGCAAACCAGATGCACTCTTGCAGTTGGAACGAGGAGAACCTTGCTGCACAACAGAAGATGAAATCTACACTCAAATCTGTTCCGGTGAGTGAGAGGACCAGCCAGATGGGCAGCCACAGACATCATGTTCTGCTCACACAAAGCAGATGCCAAAGCAATGAGGGCATCTGAAGACACAGCAGCAGCCCCTTCATGACTCCTTCTTCCCAGGGAAGAGCTCTTTTTTTTCTGTAGTATGGAAAATATGCCCCACTTTCTTTTCCTTGAGATTTCACCTTTGTTTATTTTCTACACATCTTGTTTTTGTCTACATAATTATCTTAGGATTTTCAAATCTGCCTTTTCTCATCCACTGTCAGTGTCTCTGCTTACGTATTACCGCTCTTGCTATGAAATTCCACTTTTTAGGCTTCTGCAGAAAGAGATACCTTTGAACTCATTGCTTGTTTTCTGATACTGCATCTTCCTGCCCTAGTAGGAAAATAATATCTTTCCTTCATTATTCCCACTTTGGGAATCGTTATTTTCCTTCATTTTTCCCACTCTGGATGCTGTGCCCATGATAACCTGGTCTCTGATGGGCATTTATGTGCTTCTTAAGTTCTCTTATTGCTCCTATACTGAATACTGAGTTTCTCCATACTTTTTTTTTTTTTTTTTTGAAACAAGATCTCATCTGTCACCCAGGCTGGAGTGCAGTGGCGCAATCATGGCTCACTGCAGCCTCGACCTCCTGGGCTCAAGCAATCCTCCCACCCTCAGCCTCCTAAGTGGCAGGAATTACAGGCACACACCATCATGCTCAGCTGATTTTTCTATTTCTTGTAGAGACAGGGTTTTGTCATGTTGTGTAGGCTGGTCTCAAACTCCTCAGCTCAAGGGATCCCCCTTCCTTGGCCTCCCAAATTGCTAGGATTACAGTATGAGCCACTGTGCCCAGCTTCTTCCATTTTCTTTTCTGTTCTCATAACTCTTAAAGGTTTCCTTCATTCCCATGAGTTAATTCTTTGCATTCTCTGGAAGAGACTACCAAATTGACTTCTGCCTTAAAGTATCTAATGTACACTTTATTTCCATGTATTTTACTTGTTTTCACGACAAGTAGCTTGTAACTTCCCATTTTGTGTATAAGGAACAAGAATAATCTTCTCTCCAAGAATAATGCTTTTGGCTATCCTTATTTAATTTTATTTTTTAAATTTTATTTTATCGTTTAAATTTTGTTTTAGATTCAGGAAGTGCATATGCAAGTTTGTTTCGTGGATATATTGCCTGATGCCAAGGATTCAATAGCAGCTCAATTCTGTCACCCAAATAGTGAACATAGTACCCAATAGGTGGTTTTTCAACCCTTGCCTTCCTCCCTTCTCCTTGTTGGAGTCCCCAGTGTCTCTTGTTCCTGTCTTTATGTCTGTGTGTACCCAATGTTTAGCTCTTGCTTATAAGTGAGATTACACAGTATTTGGTTTTCTGTTTCTGAGTTACTTCACTTAGGATAATGGCCTCTAGCGGCATCCATGTTGCTGCCAATGACATGCTTTTGTTCTTTTTTATGGCTTGATAGTATTCCATGGTGTATATGTATCACAGTCATCCAGTCCACCATTCATGGGCACCTAGGTTGATTCCATGTCTTTGCTACTGTGAATCGTGCTACAGGCTTTCCTGTTTAAATTCAGCGTCTCCTTCATTACTGCACATCATAAATTCTGTCTATCCTAGCATTACCTTAAATGTTTTCTACCTGCTGAACTCTCTTCAAGTTCTCTATTTTAAGATAACTTTTTCATTAATTAGAAAAGACCTTTTAATATCCTATATTATTTCTAGCCCAAACCATCAGACGTTTACGTCTGCTGCAAATTATTTTCTTCATAGTTTTGCTAATTCTGAACTTTCTTTAATTCATCTTAGATGTTTTTACTGCATTCATTTCTGTATAGCTTTTGTTTTTTTCATCATATTTTTAAACAGTGTTATTGAGATACAATGCACATATCACATGATTTTACCCATTTAAGGTGTACAAGTCAGTGGTTATTAATCTATTCACCTAGGTGTGTAACCATACTACAGTCAATTTTGGAACATTTAATATGTATAAATGTATATTCTCAAATAGTCTTGATCATTATAGTTTTGCAGTAAGTTTAGAAATTGGGAAGTGTGAGTCCTCCAACTTTGTTCTTTGCTTTGAAGATTGTTTTGACTATTCTGTATCCTTTGAATTTCCATTTGAAGTTTAGAATCAGTTGTAAATTTCTACAAAAAAGGTGGCTAGGATTTTGGTAGGTATTGTACTGAGTGTGTGTAACAATTTGGGGGAGTATTCCCATTTTTATCATACTAAGTATTCTGATTCATGAACATTGGACAGTTTTACGTCTTGTTGGGTCTTTGACTTCTGACAATGCTTTATTACTTTCAGAATATAAATATGGCACTTCCTAAGTATATTCTTTTTTTTTTTTTTAGTTTTTGTTTCTTATTTTTCCTTTTTTTGTTTTGTTTATTTTTTATGTTTTCTTAAGTATATTCCTAAGTATAGTTTTCTTTTTGTTTCTGCAGTTAATAGAATTGTTTTCTTGATTATATTTTCGATTATTTGTTGCTAGAATATAGAAATAAGATTAATTACTTTTCTATCATATTTTGATGACACCTAGTCCCAGTTAATCATGTTTCTTGTCATTTGTGATTACTGCTTCTCCTTCAGTGATCCTTGTGATGTGATATTATCTTGATTATAAAAAGTTTCTGTTCTCCTCCTAAACATTCTTCAGTGTGCTGCAAACATGTGATTCTCTCCTTTAGAACTTGGGTTTTTGGCTGGATGAGGTGGCTTACAGCTGTAATCCCAGCACTTTGGGAGGCCAAGGTGGGTGGATCACTTGAGTTCAGGAGTTCGAGACCAGCTGGCCAACATGGTGAAACCCTGTTTCTACTACAAATACAAAAATTAGCTGGATGTGGTGGCACATGGCTGTAATCCCAGCTACTTGGGAGGCTGAGGTGGGAGAATCACTTGAACCCCGGAGGCAGAGGTTGCAATGAGCCAAGATCACGCCACTGCACTCCAGGCTGGGCAACAGAGCGAGACTCCATCTCAAAAAAAAAAAAAAAATCACACACGCACAACTTGTGTTTCGATAGCCTACTATATTCCAAAGCTATCAGCAATACAAATAAGAAAGAAAAAACATACCATGTCTGTATTATTCACATTGCTTTTGTTCTCTTAGAGGTAACCATATAATCAATAATAACTGGATCTATAAGTAACACATCTTGGAGTAAAACTTGCTATAAGGAAAGTTAAAGCAGCTAGTGGAACAGTAAGTGCCGGGACTTGGCACTGTGCTTGTAGGGTGGGAACAGCTCCTTGTTAAGGTGCCTTTGAGCGGATAGATAATGAACATGTATGTGTAGGCTTCCTGGATGAAGAGTGTTCCAGGTGTGAGACAATTGAGAAGCTGAAAAACATGACCCTGGAGTGTGTTTGAGGAACTTCTAGGAAGCTTAAATGGATAGAGTAGAGTGAGCAAAAGCAAAACTGTCTGGAAATATGAACAGTGGGGTCACAGTGGGAGGTTTTGGTACAGAGGTCACATACTGCCTGTCAAGGGCATTCATAACCTTGATTTTATTCCAAATGAGTTGAGAACACAGTAGAGAGTTTTGAGTAGAGGAGTGACATGATATAACTAATTTCTTTGATAGATTACTTTGCCTACTATATAGAAGGTAGACATTAATGGAGAGGACAGGGAACTGCTACACTCATGATTACAGTTTTTGACAGTGAAATAATACAAATTAAAATCATCAAAGATAAAAAATACAAAAAGAAGAATCCAGGAGAAACTAGGTGCAAGCTTTCAGTTCTGCTGTTCTAGTGGAGTTGCACAAAGTGCTGAATTTTGCCTGCCACAGTGTTTGACAACACATGTGAAGTTGTTGCCAACTAGGGAAGCTCATGCAAGCCCCGTGTCTCTAGCCCCCTACAGACAAAAGAATACAGTGCGTCCCAAAGCCTGAGACACGCAAAACCAGATGTCCACCATAAATCATATTGCTAGCATAAACTATCTGATATGAGCTAAGCCCTCAGGCATTAAAAGATACCCTTAGCAGGCAGAATATTCCAGGGACTCAGGTCATCTTTTAGAAGCCAGTCAAGACAAGAGTTCTTTCTTTGGAATGTGTAGGGTTGCAATAGCCCAGCCCCGCTGAGTTAACACTTCGCTGCAAATCGTTGTTTCCTCTTTCCTTAGGAACATGGGATCTACTTAGGTTATTAGTTGGAGTCTTAAGTATAGAATCTTTCATCTAAACTTAAGATTGTGCTTTGGGAAAATGAGTTGAATGGTGGTATGTAGAATGAAGAAGAATAGCAAGTTTGGGGAATGTGATAATCACTCACTATGTCACAGTTTAGATCAAATGCTGAGGATCTCACATTCTTTTTTTTTAATGTATGATTTTTTTTTTCCACTCTGTTACCCAGGCTGGAGTGCAGTGGCACAAATCATGGCTCACTGTAGCCTCAATCTTCTGAGCTCAAGGGATCCTTCCGCCTTAGCCTAGCTGGGACTACATGCCACCACACCCAGCTAATTTCTGCATTTTTTATAGAGAAAGGTCTTACTCTGTTACACAGGGTGGTCTCAGATTTCTGGGCTCAAGTGATCCTCTTTGCCTCACCCTCCCAAAGTGCTAGGATTACAGGCATGAGCCACCATGCCAGGCCATGATTCCTTTTTAATTCCTAAATAAAAATTACATATATTTATCATGTAAAACGTTGTTTTGAAATACGTGTACATTGTAGAATAGCTAAATTGAACAAATTAACAGATATACTACCTCACATACTTCCTTTTTTTGTGATGAGAACACTAAAATCTAATATCTTAGCCATTTCCAAGAGGCTGTCACTTTCTCACTCACCACGCTTGGATGTTTGTTTTGTACACCTGGGTCTCCACTTGTGCACCTGATCATAATAGTCAGCGTTTGATTCATTTCGGTGGACTTAACAAATTCCTAAACTTTACATGTCGGAGTAACGAAATCCTTGGCCCTGTACCTTCACTCTTTTTTCTACATGTTTCTAACTAAAATGTCACCTAGTACTCTTTCTTTCAATAATTTGTAAATGTTGGATGTCATCTACATTGCTATTTCCAGATAAGCCCTTTTTCAAGATTTATATATTCAACAATTGCTTCATGTTTGTACTTGGATATGTAGTAATCATCTTAAATTTTATATATTTCACAATACATGCTAAACTTTTCCCTTCATTCTAGATAGTATGAATCTGGCTGAAGCCATAAAATTTTATTTTTATTTTTTTTTTGGAGAGAGTCTCGCAATGTTGCCCAGGCTGGAGTGCAGTGGTGTGATCTCAGCTCACTGCAACCTCCAACTCCTGGGTTCAAACGATTCTTGTGCCTCAGCCTCCCAAGTAGCTGGGACTACAGGCACATGCCACCATGCCACCATGCCTAATTTTTGTATTTTTAGTAGAGATGAGGTTTCGCTATGTTGGCCAGGCTGGTCTTGAACTCCTGGCCTCATGTGATCTGCCCGCCTCATCCTCCCAAAGTCCTGGGACTGCAGGTGTGAGCCACTCTGTCTGGCCTGAAGCCATGTAAAATTTGGAATAATCTTTGAGTTCTCACTTCCATTAACCCTCTTTCACTCCTCCCATTGAACCCATTAGTAAACCCTGTCATTTCTTTATGTCTTGATTTTCTCTACCTGTTATATCTCCATTGTTCCATTAACCACATTTCACAAAATGCAATTACCTTTTTTATTTTTTTGCTTCCTTGTTAATTCATTTTTTCCTAACTAAAATTAAACCTTTGTGAAAATCGGCTGAGTGTAGTGGCTCATGCCTGTAATCCCAGCACTTTGGGAGGCTGAGGCAGGTGGATCTTCTCGAGCTCATTAGTTCAAGACCAGCCTGGATCACATGGCAAAAACCCATCTCTACCAAAAATACAAAAAATTGCCGGGCATGGTGGCTCACACCTGTAATCCTAGCACTTTGGGAGACGGAGGTGGGTGGATCACCTGAGGTCAGTAGTCAAGGCCAGCCTGGCCAACATGGTGAAACCCCATCTTTTTAAAAAAAAAATACAAAAAATTAGCTGGGTGTGGTGGCACATGCCTGTGGTCTCAGTTACTCAAGAGGCTGAGGTGGGAGGATCACTTGAGCCTGGGAGGCAGAGGTTGGAGTTGCAGTAAGCTGAAATTGTGCCACTGCACTCCAGCCTTGGTGACAGAGTGAGACCCTGTCTCAAAAACAAAAAAGAAAAGGAATATGTTAGTATATCCCAAACATGAGTGTAGTGACTTACACATAGATGTTATTCAGCAGATATTTGTAGAATAAATTAATACAGCCTTTGTTATTTGGGATCAACCTGTGTGGTCTGATATTTCAGTAATTTCTATGGTCTGGTGTCCTGCCAAATTTTGGAGTTCCCTGCTAAAAGTGACCTGCTTATGTTTGACTATCTGTATATTGTGCAAAGACCTATTTAGAAAGCAGCCAAATCTATATACATTGTGAATTATATAGCCTTTTTTGTACAGTTGCTTTTACTCTTAGGTGTGTTTATATTATTGTGTGTTATTTGTAAGAAATTAAGGATATTTATACATGGAATTTCCTTTATGTGTGACAGATAAAAGGACTCTTACACATCTCTCGCAATGTATAAGAGATGAGGGATATTTATATATGGGATTTCCTTTATGCTAAAATAGGGTTGTCACTAAAGAGTCACCTCACACCAAGGCAGTTTTCAAAAGTAGTTTAAATAATTTATTTCAAAGCAAGATGATGGAGTGATGGACTGTTCTCTTCTTTCCTAGAAATCAGGAAAATTGATGATCCTCTGCAGCATCACTTGCAAAATCAAAGTATTCAGAAGAGTGTGAAACAATTCCATGAACAGAATATGTTTGGAAATATTGTTGATCAGAACAAAGGTCATATCTTGCTGAAGCAAGATCATCATACCTTTGACTTACATGAAAAACCTTTAAAATCAAATTTAAGTTTTGAAAACCAGAAAAAGAGCTCTGGCCTAAAGAACTCTACTGAGTTTAATGGAGATGGGAAATCCCTTTTTCATGCTAACCATAAACAATTTTATACTGAAATGAAGTTTCCTGCAATTGCAAAACCTATTAATAAGACCCAGGTGATTAAGCCACAGAGAACTTACAACATAGAGAAAGCCCATGTATGCAGTGAATGTGGGAAAACCTTCCTCAAGTTGTCTCAGTGTATTGATCATCAGAGAGTTCATACTGGAGAAAAACCTCATGGATGTAGTATGTGTGGGGAAGCTTTCTCCAGAAAATCCAGGCTAATGGACCATCAGATAACTCATACAGGATTGAAGCATTATGAATGCACTGAATGTGAAAAAACCTTCCTCAAGAAATCACAGCTCAATATACATCAGAAAACTCATATGGGAGAGAAACCTTATACATGTAGCGAATGTGGGAAAGCCTTCATCAAAAAATGTCGGCTCATTTATCATCAGCGAACCCATACAGGAGAGAAACCCCATGGATGCAGTGTATGCGGGAAGGCCTTTTCTACAAAGTTCAGTCTCACTACGCATCAGAAAACTCATACAGGAGAAAAACCCTATATATGTAGTGAATGTGGAAAAGGCTTCATTGAGAAGAGGCGTCTTATCGCACATCATCGAACTCATACTGGTGAGAAACCCTTTCTATGCAATAACTGTGGGAAAGGATTCACTTTGAAAAACAGCCTCATCACACATCAGCAAACTCATACAGAAGAGAAATTATATACATGCAGTGAATGTAGAAAAGGCTTTTCAATGAAGCACTGTCTCATTGTACATCAACGAACTCATACTGGAGAGAAACCTTATAAATGCAGTGAGTGTGGAAAGGGCTTCACCTTGAAGAGCCCACTAGTCAGACATCAGCGAACACATACTGGAGAGAAACCCTATGTTTGCACCGAATGTCGAAAAGGTTTTACCATGAAGAGTGACCTCATTGTACATCAGCGAACTCATACTGCAGAGAGGCCATATATATGCAACGTTTGTGGAAAAGGCTTCACTGTGAAGAGCCGCCTTATCGTGCATCAGCGAACTCATACAGGAGAGAAACCCTATGTATGCGGTGAGTGTGGAAAAGGCTTTCCAGCAAAGATCCGGCTAATGGGACATCAACGAACTCATACAGGAGAGAAACCTTATGTATGCGGTGAGTGCGGAAAAGGCTTCACTGAGAAGAGTCATCTCAACGTACATCGGCGCACTCATACAGGAGAGAAACCCTATGTATGCAGTGAATGTGGCAAAGGCTTAACTGGGAAAAGCATGCTCATTGCACATCAGCGAACTCATACTGGGGAGAAACCTTATACATGCAATGAATGTGGAAAGGGGTTCACTATGAAGAGTACTCTCAGTATACATCAGCAAACTCATACTGGAGAAAAGCCGTACAAATGCAATGAATGTGATAAAAGCTTCAGGAAGAAGACATGCCTCATACAACATCAGCGATTTCACACAGGAAAGACTTCCTTTGCGTGTACTGAATGTGGAAAATTCTCTTTGCGCAAAAATGACCTCATTACACATCAGAGAATTCACACCGGAGAGAAACCGTACAAATGCGGTGACTGCGGGAAGGCCTTCACTACAAAGTCAGGGCTCAATGTTCATTCAAGAAAACATACGGGAGAGAGGCCCTATGGATGTAGTGATTGTGGGAAAGCTTTTGCCCACTTGTCTATCCTTGTTAAACACAAGAGAATTCACAGGTAGTCATTTTTGGAAAGTCTCCTGCCAGATGTAGGCCCTGAAGATATCTGCAAAGAAGAGTAATTTCATGACTGCAGAGTATTTGGTTGTTTAGTGATCAGTTACCTCATGTTTTGTGTCAGAAAAAAACATACAAAACATTTGAGAAAATATTTTAGGACATTATGTCTAAAGATTGTATACTGAGAAAAATCCAATGAATGTGGCAGACTGTGAAAGCCTTTGGTGGGAAGATAAACCCTCTCAGAAGTGATCGTCATAGATCATGAATAAACTACTAATTGGTGGAAATGTAATAATTATGGGAAAGCCTTTGCCCAGAAATAAAACCTCAGTAGACTGAGAGAGTTCACACTGGAGAAATATTTTCCTCTGGCAGTGAACACGGCAGGGTTTTCACTAAAATGTTTTGCCTCATGTGCTAGGAAATAATGCAGAAAAAACTTATGATAACACTCAATGTAGAAGACTTTTAGGAAAATATCAGAGAACTTAATGAAGGAAAGAAGCCTTTGCAAAATGACGGATGAGAGCTTTCTGTCACAATTCTTACCTTAACAGATAATATGCCTCATGTGCATTTGGGAACAGGATACCTTGAGCCATATTTCTAGTTGCCTTGTCACAGATTTTATACATTTTAAATTGTGACTTTCTCTAATCATGATTTAAAATTTAATATTGTATACAATACAAGAGTATTTTATGCTTGCCTCATTATATGATTAACTTCTGCATTCCTTTGGTTCTAAGTCTGTTATTTCAGAATAATTGAAGTACTTCAGAATGAAACTGGATACAGTGTATTCAATTCATAAGTGTGATTGAACGTACTCAAATGTGTTTAAGTTTTGAAATTAATATAAATAAGATGTTTTTGTAAGTTTTTATTTTGAAATAAGTTTAGATTCACAGAATCTTACCAAAATATTCCAGAGTTCTTGAATGCCCTTAACCCAGCTTCTTCCAAAGATAACACCTTACATACGCATAGTTCACTATCAAATACAGGAAAGTGAAATTGTTACAATACTGTTAACTACAGAATTTATTTGGATCTCACCAGTTTTAATATGCCTGCATTTTTGTTTGGTTTTTATGTGTAGTTTTAAGAAATCTTATATATTGATTCATGTCACCACCTCCACAATTGAGATTCAGAATGTTGCATCAGTGCAAACTCCTTCATGCTACCTTTTTATAGTCACAACCTCTCCTCAACCCTAACCCTTGACAATTAGAAATCTTTTCATCTTTAGTTTTGTTATTAGTAGAATGTTATAAAAATGGAATCATACAGCATGTACCCTTTTGGTATTGGCTTTTTAACCTAAAGCAAATAACCTCAGATCCATCCAATTTGTTGTATGTACCATATATTGTTTTATTTGTATGGGTGACTAATAGTCTATGATATGAATGTGTCACAATTTGTTTATTCACCCACTGAAGGACATTAGGGTTGTTTCTACTTTTTCTTACTTTTTTTTTCTGAGCTGGAGTTTCACTCTCTTTGGAGTGCAATGGTGCGATCTCAGCTCACTGCAACATCCGTCTCCTGGGTTCAAGTGATTCTCCTGCCTCAGCCTCCTGAGTAGCTGGGATTACAGGTGCCTACCACCATACCTGGCTAATTTTTCTTTCTTTTTTTTTTTTTTTTTAAATATATATTTCTAGTAGAGATGGGGTTTCACCATGTTGGCTAGGCTGGTCTTGAAC
This sequence comes from Cacajao melanocephalus, assembly GCA_963573385.1. Taxonomy (NCBI): domain Eukaryota; kingdom Metazoa; phylum Chordata; class Mammalia; order Primates; family Pitheciidae; genus Cacajao; species Cacajao melanocephalus. Next base: position 87,946 of record CAUYLG010018323.1, read on the forward strand.
TCCTGACCTCAGATGATCCACCTGCCTCTGCCTCCCAAAGTACTAGGATTACAGGCATGAGCCATCGTGCCCAGCTTTTCTGTTACAAATAAAAATCCTACGAATATTTGTGTACAAAGACTTTGTGTGAGCACAATTTTTCATTTCTCTAGGATAATAACTGAAGATTGTGATTCATGGGTCATAAGGTAAGTGTATGTTTACCTTTGTAAGATACTAACCAAGTATTTCCAGAGTGGTGTTTCATTGCTCACCAGCAATATGTGAGAGGTTCAGTTGCTCTCCTTTCTTCCACTTGCTGCTGTCAGCATGTTTTATTTTACCTGTTCTGTTATGTGTGCTTTGGCATGGATACACACATACCAATTGTATGTTGCCTTGGTTTGCAATTCCTTAAAAGCTTTAGTTATTTATTTATTTATTTAGAAAGACGAGGTCTCATTGAATTGCTCAGGCTGGAGTGCAGTGGCTGTTCACAGGCACCATCATAGCACACTACGGTCTCGAACTCCTGGCCTTGACAAGTTTTCCTGTCCCAGCCTCTAGAGTAGCTGGGACTGCAGGCACATGCCACTGTGCCCTGCTTAGAGAGTTGTTTATTAATGCTGAATAAAGGTTTTATACAGCTGGATAATGGTTTTATGTCACTTGCCAATATTTTTCTCTAGATGTGGCTCTCTTGTTTTTTCTCAGAGAAAAAGATTTTAATTTTGATGAAGTCCAATTTGCAAGTTTTTTTTCTTTTATGGATTGCGATTTTGGCATTACATCTAAGTATTCCTTCCTTACTGTAATTGATTTTTTTCTATGTCCTTTTATAAAGTAATGTAGTTTTGCTTTTAATATTTAGCAATATGATCCATTTAAATTCATCTTTGTATATAGGATAAGGGTTAAAGTTCAGCCTATGGTTGCCTAGTTGATTCAACAGTATTGAAAACACTGTCTGCTTTCCATTAAATTAATTTTGAACATTTGTAAAAACTATTTGTCTGTTCTTTCCGTTTCTTGACTCTATTCTGTTGATGTGTGCGTCTTATCACTCCTCTAATAATACTGTTGGGTGCCAGCCCCAACCCTGTACGTGGGTGCCCTTAGTCCCGGCAGTGACGTGGGAGTCAAAAAAGAAGTAAAGACAAGGATAAGAGTCAAGTTTCAAAATATGGGTCCAGGGAACCAGTGCAAGCACGGGGACCACGTTGACCGTGAGCTATTGTGGGCCTGAGCTATTGTGGGGTAAGATGGGGGGAGTTGCGGGGAGGGGAGCTGTTTGTCTGCAGCATTCAATAGCACATCTGGTTCTTCTAAGAAATGCTGAGCTAGGACACTGAATTTTATCACCCATTATCATCAAGGTACATCTGCACAGAAGCACAGTGGATAAGGTGACACTAGGTCTGACCACACACAATGCATCAAGGGGCTTTTATCTCCCAAGCATTGCCAACACAGAGCAATCAGAGTTACTCCATATTCTGAGAACCTAGGCAGAGTCTGTGGCGTTCAGGTTATCTCTGCCCTACAAGGCCGCTCCCAAGAGTCTTGTGAACAGAGGTTGCATTCCTTCCCGGAGTTCTTGCACAAGCCCTCTTTAGGAGACCCTCATGCAGACCCTGTGTTGGGAAGAGATTGTGGGACCAAAGCAGTCTTTCCTGCCTTGCGACCACACCGCTGCATTCAACCACACTGCTGCATTCGCGGTTTTAAAGCGCTCTCCGATGGTCTTCACTATAGGCCTCCTGTTACCACTTAATTTCTGCTTTTACAGACCTTAAACAGTTTGTATTTTACTGCACCATAGTTTGGAGTTTTCTTAATTCAATATTCGATCCATAGCACGAATCTCAGTGTATAAAAAGCAAAGCAAGCTTGTAATCATTTAACTAGAAATAACATAGGTCTGCCCCTGGCCATCTTGGCCCACAAATACCATATAGCGATTATTGTCATATTGCGATATTAGTCATAAAGTGGAGTAGTCAGAGTCTGCCAGCTTTATTTTTCTTTTTCAAAATAGTTTTGTCTAATCTAGTTCCTTTGCTTTTCCATATAAATTTTAGTATAAGCTTGTCTATATCCACAGAAACTCCTTTGGGAGTTTTATTAAAATTGCATTAAATGTATAAATCAAAGTTGGTTTCTTTGCCATCTTTACTATGTTGAATCTTCTAACCAACTATGTCTCTCCACTTAATTAGCTTTCCCTGCTTTAAAAAAAAAATCAGTGTTTTTGAGTTTATAGCATATACATTATGTCTTGGTAAATATTTACTTAAGTGCATCATATTTTTGCAGTTATTTTATCCTTTTTTTTTTTTTTTTGAGACGGAGTCTTGCTCTGTCACCCAGGCTAGAGTGCAGTGGCGCGATCTTGGCTCACTGCAACCTCCACCTCCGAGGTTCAAGCAATTCTCCTGCCTCAGCCTCCTGAGTAGTTGGGACTACAGGCTCACGTTGCCACACCTGGCTAAGTTTTTGTATTTTTAGTAGAGATGGAGTTTCACTGTGTTGCCCAGGCTGGTTTCAAACTCCTGAGCCGAGGCAATCCACCCATCTTGACCTCCCAAAGTGCTGGGATTACAGGCGTGAGCCACTGCTCCTGATCATATTTTTGGAGCGATTATAAATGGTTTATGTTCATAATTTAGCTTGCGATTGTTGTTATCCTTTAGAAATAAGATTTATTTGAGTAGGTGTTGACTCTGTACCTTGTAACTCTGCTAAACTCACTTGTCTAGTTCTGTAGACTCCTTGAGATTATATTTGTATAATTATGTCTTCTATGAATAGGGGCAGTGATATTTCTGCTGTTCCAGTGTTTTCTTTTCCATTTCTTCCTTTGTTCACTGGCTAGGGCTTCCACTCTATTAAATAGAAACAGTGAGAGTGGACATCTTGGCCATGATTGCAATTTTAGAGGAGAAGTATTCAGTCTTTTACTGTTAAATATGTTATAGAATCTTTTGTACATCCTTTTTTTTTTTTTTTTTTACCAGGTTCAGGAAGTTCCTTTGTAATCCTAAAATGTTAGCTATTATCTCTTAAAATATTTCCATCTGGCCTGGGTGTTGCGGCTCACGCCTGTAATCCTACCACTTAAGGAGGCTAAAACAGGAGGATTGCTTGATATCAGGAGTTTGAGACCAGCCTCAGCAAAATAGTGAGACTCCACCTCTATTAAAAAAAAAGAGTACATCCGATGTCCTACAGGTATTTAAAGCCTTGGTTTTTTTTCAGTTTTTTTTCTTCTTTTCTTTCGGGTGGATAATTGCTTTTGCTCTCTAAGTTTACTTAACCATTTTTACTGACATTGCGATCTGCTGGTTATCTTATCATGTGAACTTTTCATTGTTACTGTATTTTTCAGCACCAACATTTATATTGGATTTTTTAAACTATGTTTTAAATGTCTTTATTGAGTGCTGTTTATTGGGTTATTGCCATATTTTCTTTTAAACACTTAAATATGTTCGTAATATTTTTCTTTATGTTTTAAAATATATTTATCATACTGGCTTTGAGGCTATTGTCCACTATTCTTCACTAGGACCCACACAGAGTTAGTTTTATTGACTGCTTTGTTTTCTGAGTATTAATTGCTTTTTACTGTTTATTTGCAAATATGTTATTTTTGTTGCTGTTGAAACCTGAATATTTTACATCTTCAACTCCTTATTCCCTTCACTACTAAAATTCACAGTACATCCAGTCAAACCTGAACAGGACTGAAACCTTCAGTGTTTTTGTCCACATTGCGACTGTGGCTGCCTCAGTAACATCTTGGCTTCTACATACCTCATCCAGCCAGTTGTCTTCAGTATTTTCTGTTTTATGAACCTTGGACTTTCTGTAAGATGGCGATTCCCATGATGCTCCTGCCAAATGGCTCAAGAATGCAGCCATCTTTCCATTTTGCTCCTTAGATAGTTTCTGGCCTCTGAAAACCTCCCCATTTAGGGCAATGTTGGTGACAGTCTCTTGTAAGGAGGAGGGGAAGGCACTGAAGTTATCCAAAGACATTTGCATTTCTTCCCACCTGGCTGAGCATAGCAACCGTTATGGTCACTCACATCAGAAATGTGCTCTATGAGGTAACATAGCTCACAGAGTGTTCAAAGCCAGAACTTGGACTGAGGGAAATATCCCATATCCCTTGCCGGAAGCCAGCCTCCCAGCCTCTCCAAGTTCTTAAGAGGTGTCGAAGGATGGGGTTGCAGCACCAGAATTCCAGAATCGGAAGTGGATTCTGATATATGTTCAGCCTTTGTTAACTGCTACTGTAGTCTTGAGAGCCTGATGCTGTGTGTGAATCTGGATGGGGAGCTTGTGGGGACCATGAAGTGGAAATGCATGTGAATGTTCGTGTTCAGGAGTTTTATTTCCGTTTAGTCACCGAGGAATACGGGTGTGAGAAAAGGAACCTTGGATGTTGAAGGTGAAGGCTCAGTTTTAAGAGTTTATTAACTGAGGGTCCCACGGATAGACCTTGGGGTCTATATGTTACTCTTCATGGGTCTCAGTAATTGAAAACTGAATGAAAAATGTGTCTCAGTGAATGCTGTGTTTTGCTCAGGTTTGCAGTTTAATGTGGGGCTCAGATGTAGAGAAGCCGGAGGTAGGAAGAGGAGTAGCATGAATGAATGGTTTACGGGGAGGAGTGTCAAAGGAGTGCCTCTGTCGTAAGTTTTAGATTGAATTCGAAGGCAATATTTTTGGGGGAAAGACGGAGCTCGTCTGTGTTTGAGAATGTAAGGAAGGCTGGAGGCTTTGAGGTGTGCGGAAGGTTAGTGGTTGCTCTGAGACTGACAGTGGATGCTCGGAACACTTTCTATCAGTCTTTCAAGTTCAAATCTGTCCTGAAGGTATCTGTTAAAAAAAACAAAAAACTTTGTCTTCCTACATCCACTTTTCTCACTGTACCCACAAAAATCAGAGTAGTTCAGGGTGATGAAGTGGTGTCTTCCTTTATTTTTTTTTTTAGATGGAGTACCGCTCTCTCGCCAGGCTGGAATGCAGTGCATCTCGGCTCACTGCAATCTCCGCCTCCCGAATTCAAGAGATTCTCCTGCCTCAGCCTCCCGAGTACTGCACTCCAGCCTGGGCGACAGAATGAGACTCCGTCTCAAAAATAAAATAAAATAATTATAAGTATTTTTTTTCTTTCTTCACCCCTGAATACTTGCTATTTTTGTGTTCTTAGAAACCGCTTCCTGCAAGCTATTTTCCGCCAGACGCTTTCCGTGGGTGTCCGCCTACCTGATGTGTTGGCTTTTCCCTTTCTACCTGATCTGTTACCTTTTTCATTTTCAATTCATTCTCTGTGATACTGCACCTGGCTGCACTCTTACTTGTCCTTTTTAAAACCTTTAAAAAAATTAACGAAGTGGATAGCAAAGCATTAAAAGTAATTTAGCTCGCCCCATATTTGCCTGATACAGCTTGAGTGTCTGAACATCTGCCCCTTTTCGCAAGACTTGAAGGGCCAGGAAATGAGGCGATTTCAGTGACTTCTCATCTTCCCTGGCTGCTGGCTCAAAAACCTGCCACTGACTTCTGTACGTCCAGTTTTCAAACATGGCTGCCCCCATGGAGCTACAGTATTGGGCGCGGCCATATTACAAACTAGCAACCGCCGTAAATCCGGTTGTTCTTGCTCTTTAAACATTTTAGGTTATCATCGGCCGCCGTAGGTGGACCATAAACCTGTGCGAGGAGTCAAGAGGTAGAAGCAGTTTACGGAAGTGTAACGTTGAGGCCCTCCTTGTGAATCTGGAGAAAATAGAGGTCAGTGTGTGGTTTTGTCCGCGAAAGTTTTTTGTCCCAGTGGAAGGTTCGGGAGGTCTGAGGACTTGGTGTAGCCTGGATCAAGTAATTTTTGGCAGGAAGACCGGAGAGCGCCGGGGTGCAGGCATTTGGGAGGTACCTGGTGGGAGTCTGTGATCCCTCTGTCTGTGGTCCGTGTGCCTTTGGCGTGAGTACAACGACTAAGGGTCTGTAGTGATCAACGACCGTGTCCTAACTGTCAAGGTATAGATCACTCTGCTTGTAAAGGATGGAGGCGGCTCTTAGGATCCAAGCGGCGTCTGCTTCGGGTTTAGGATTTAATTTGCAATTCAGTGATGTTGGAGTCGGGGAGGATGTTCATCACAGGAGAGTGTGTGGTCCGTGGTCCTGATGAGTAAGGGGCATGGGGGCAGTGTCTGTGGTACAAAGGCTTGTTAGGGCTGAAGCTTTCGAGGCTTTAGCGCCCTGGGTGCTGGGTTGAGGTTCGAACCTCGATTACTGTGGCAAAAGGCGACACAGCCCCCAGCATTACTTCGAAACCATAGATCAACTCTTCTGATCCTTGGAGTGGCTATTTACAGATCGGGGCGGTCAAGTTCAGTCATACCCTCCGATTATATATTGTCTGTGGCTGCAAAGGTAGCATTGTGTTGTGACAGAGACCTCATGGTCAGCAAAATCAAAACCTCTGCACTCACTTCTTTTATTTATTTATTTATTTTTATTTTTTGAGACCGAGTTTTGCTTTTGTCTCCCAGGCTGGAATGCAATGGCGCGATCTCGGCTTCCTGCAACCTCTGCCTCCCGGGTTCAAGCGATTCTCCTGCCTCAGCCTCCCGAGTAGCTGGGATTACAGGCGCGAGCCACCATGCCCGGCTAATTTTTGTATTTTTAGTAGAGACGCGGTATCACCACGTTGGCCGGGCTGGTCTCAAACTCCTGACCTCAGGTGATGCGCCTGCCTCGGCCTTCCAAAGTGCTGAGATTACAGGTGTGAGCCACCGCGCCCAGCCTTCATGTCTTAATATATAGTGACAGTGTTGGTTGCTTGCCTAAACATATATTCACATTTTCTTAACAGAATCTCCATTTTGTTAAGTATCCATCTCTTTGGCAAGGAGACCCAAATCCCAGTTTCTTAGTAAGGCCTGATTGGTCTTAACCAATCTTAGTGGTTCCAGTTGCCGTTGCCAGTGGTAGCTTCGACATGGAAATGCGCTCAGGCATATGGTGCAATTCTAGCCAACTAGATATGCAAAAATCTGCCTGGGAGTTTCTGAGGGAGCATTTTCTTTTTTAAATATGTAATTTCCTGAATCTCTTTTTCCATGTTGGTGATGATATTGCCTGAAAATGACCTTAGTTTTCTGTCTTACTTTGTAATGCTTGTAATTTATTCTTATCTTAATGCATTGACTCAACTTTCCAATACAAAGTGGGAAACAGGGTGTTACTGGGCATTCTTGTATTGTTGCCTACCTGTAAAATTCACCAGTTGTATTGTCTGGAGTTAACACCTTTCCTGGAGGTAAAGTTTTTGGTATGGTTGATCTCTTCCTTTTCTTTGTTAATTTTTCGAGATTTATATATTTTATTTATTTATTTATTTATTTATTTTTAAACCTGACCTTATATTTATTTTATTCTGCTTGGTCCTACTCTTACTTATACGTTAAAAAAAGAATAAAGTGTAGATAGAAGATTTCCATTATTAAAAAGGCTTAAATATATTTGAAAATCGTTACAAAGGAAACTATAAGCTGTATAATTCCAAATACTGTGAAAATAAGTTAAGTCTGCCACATGGCTCCCATAAATGGAAAAGAGCACAGTTCACTTTATCAAGCATTATACACCTCTAAAACTTGACGGAGTGATGAGTAGGGTCAGACAGGTGTCTGGAGCCAGTGGCTTCAGCTCAGTTTTCTTTTTTTTTTTTTTTTTTATTGCATTTTAGGTTTTGGGATTTATATTTTTTAAATGTACAATTTAATTATCATGGAGGCAATATATGTATAAGTAATCATCGCCCAGGTCAAGAAATAGATTATTGTCAGTAGACCAGCGGTGTTCTGTGAGCCCTTTTCCATCCTTACACCAAAAAGTAATTTAGGCTTTTCTTTATAGTTTTACCATATAATTAATCGTTATTTATCATTGTAGTTAATGTAGTTTTGCCTATTTTAAACTGTGTGTCAGTGGAATTGTACATCATTCTTTTTTTGTGTCAGCCTTCTTTTGCTCATTATTGGTGAAGGTCTTTCCTGTTGCATCTGAGTATGTTTTCTTTGCTCAATGACAAGGATCAGGAAAATTTACAGAGAATATTTTAGGGCTTGCAGGCTACTATGGTCTCTTGCATATGCTACTTTGCTTTTTGTTTTATAGCCTTTTAAAAATGTAAAAAGCATTCTTGCAGGCTGGGCCAAAGGTATAATAGTTTTTGTATCACATTCCATTATGTGAATATATAGCAGTTTTTTTCTATTATTAATTACATTTGTATTGCCTAAAGCTTGTATTATTATGAAGAATGCATCTATGAAAATTTGTATAAATGTCTTCTGGTTCACATGTAGCCTCATTTGGGAGAGACAGCGATATATACCTAGATGTGCACCTCAGAGTAAAATCACTGCTTCATAGGGTGTGTATAATTTCAGTCTAAATAGATGTCAAACTGTTCTCTAAAGTGGTTGTACCACTTATAGTTCCCCCCAGCAGAATATGGTTTGCTTTATAGTGTGCTTTATGTGGCCTGTTTAAAATATCTGTCCATATCCTAATAACATTGAGAGATTCTTTTATATTAATCTTCTTTAAAACTTTATTGATATGCTTCTATCATTGAAATTGACAGTTGATCCTAAAATATTTTTCGTGTATGTTGTGAGAAGCTTTTAACCTTCTGTTCCCATCCCCATGCAGTGGCACAATCTTGGCTCAACTGCAACCTTCGCCTTTCGGGATCAAGCGATTCTGTTCTTTTTTGTTTTGTTTTGTTTTAAGATCAAGCGATTCTTGTGCCTCAGCCTCCCAAGTAGCTGGGATTACCAGTATGAGCCACTATGCCTGGCTAATTTTTGTATTTTTAGTAGAGATGGGGCTTTGCCATGATGGCCAGGCTGGTCTTAAAACTCCTGGCCTCAAGTGATTTACCAGCCTCAGCCTCCCAAAGTTCTGGGATTACAGGTGTGAGCCATGGTGCCCTCAGTTCCATTTATTGAAAAGACAGCCTTTATCTACTTCCCTGCAGACTCTGTATGTGCTCAATTCTGTTTATAAGCATTTTATTGTTTCTTTGTTCTATTTGTCCATCATTGTACTAATATTGTGCTGTCCTGATTAAAGTACCTGTGTAAGTCCTGATAACTGATAGGGCAAGTCTTCTTTTTTTTTTAAACTTTAAAAAATAGTTTATAGCTATTTAATATTTTCATTGTAAGTTTGGGATTTTGATTCTGATTTCGTTGAATCTGTAGATTGGGAGACTTGACACTTTAAAAATGCTTTGTTTTCCAACTCATCTTTATAGTACCTCTTTGCATTCATTTAAAACTGTCAAAATTTATCTCGGTATTTCTAATCTTAAACATATATTCGAGTTCTTCTAAATGATATTGTTTATGTCAACCTAAAGGAGGAAACTGAGGCACAAAATACAATTTTAGAGTTTACTTGAGACAAAATGAGGACAGCAGCCTGAGAAAATACTTTCACGTTGCCTTGGGAAGTGTTGTGTTAGGACTTTGTTACAAGTAGGTTTTAAAGGCAAAAGGGAACAAACCATGAGCTGACATACAGTTGTTTGGCAGGAATTCTCATTAGTTTACAGAAGTAACATCAATTAGTGATTGGCTATACATTGTTAACTATGGGGTTTTATGAGTTGTGCTGTCCAATGAGTGGCATTTTATGGCTAGTCGGTGTGAGTTAGTCTAGAGCCGACATAGCAACTGGCTTTAAGAGATAATTATTTAGCTTGAGGGGAATGAGATGTGACTATTGTAATATTAAAAAAATTTTTTAATTTTTAATTTTTTTTCAGGGGAACCCCTATCAGAAAGACTGCTGTCACATTTTAATGCCTCTCTAGACCTGATAATTTAAAGGGAGTCACATTCCTCAGATAAAAGGTTTCATTTCTTTCTCATTTATAAATTTTGTTTTGTTTGTTGATGGTCTGTTTGTTCTGTCAGTTACTAAGAGAGGTGTGTTAAAGTCTTCTTTTAGTCGGAATTTTCTGTTTCTTGTTTTTGGGTCTATTTTTTGCTGTATACATTTCAAGACTGTTGTTAGGGATACAGATACAGAGTATTTCTATGAATGAAGAGATAAATTGTGCCTCTTTTCAGTAAGCATTGTTTCTCTTGCTCTCTGATAATTCTTTATCATTTCTGGTCAATTTTGTCTGAGAATACAGTTACAACAGATTATCTTTGCTTACTCTCTCTGTGGCATATTGTCTGCAACGTTTTACTCTCAAACTTCCCATATCATTTTGTTTTGGACATATCAACTATAATAACTGCATGTTGTTGGATTTTAATTTTTAATCCATTCTGACAATTTTGAGGCATTTATATTTAATGTAATTAACTGGAATCCATGCTCTGTTTTTACTGAGCATGAAATACTTAATGTAATATAATTTTCTTAGTACTTTTTATTTTATAATAGCTATCTAAATGCATTGTATTTGCTTTATGTTTTTGATTCTCTTCTTTTGGATGAGTTTCTTATTATTACATTTCCCTGATTTGTTGGCATGGAAATTATGTTCTTTAAAACAATTACTAGTAATTTGTTTGTTTGTTTGTTTTTAGACAGAGTTTTGCTCTTTTTGCCCAGGCTGGAGTGCAATGGCACAGTCTTGGCTCACTGCAACACCCACCTCCCAGGTTCAAGTGATTCTCCTGCCTCAGCCTCCCGAGTAGCTGGAATTACAAGCACATGCCACCATGCCCTGCTAATTTTGTATTTTTAGTAGAGACGGGGTTTCACCACATTGGCCAAGCTGGTCTCTCAAACTCCTGCCGGCAATTGATCCCCCCACCTTGGCCTCCTAAAGTGTTGGACTACGGGCATGAGCCACTGCACCCAGACTTACTAGTTTTAATTATAACACTAGGAATTACATGTCGTGTGCAACCCTTGTCATATTCTTATGTTAATTAGCACTTTTCCATTCTACAGAAACCTATGCCAACTTCATTTATTACCTTCTAATTTATCTAGTAAATTATTGTGTATTTTAGCTTTTTATTTATTTAAAACCTCCTAACATATTGTCACTACTGTTTTTATAACAATGCTTGTGATTTGCCCAATACATTAACTTTCAAACTGAAGTACATGTCCTCACATGGTGTACAAAGACTTTTGAAGAGGTGTGTGAGCACCATGATTTAAAGGAAAACAAAGACCAGCTCCTCTCCTTGCTGATTGTCTCTCTTCTAAAACTAATCTGCCTGAGAGTTCACCGGCTCCTGAGGCATGGTGCTGTGGTGGGTCTCACTTCCTGCATGCCTTCACAGTCCTTCCATGGAAACTGTCACAGAAGAAAGGCATAGCTCCACCACATTTAGAATCCTAGATGTTATTGGCCAGAGGAATTAAATCTTCTGGGGCTCCAAATAAAGGGATAGTTAACTATATTGGGGGCATTGTTTTAAGATGAATGCCTAGGAGCAGTGAGAGTATCTGGGCCCAGAGAAAATGTACCACTTACACAGAATTTGCTCTTCAACCCACAGGTTCTGACTCCTCAGGAGCAAAAAACGTCACCTGAAGAGGGAGGACGCAGATTTGGGTATCAGCATTTCTAGGGGCAGGATTGAAGACTGAGACTTCTGAAGAGAAGTTCAGAAGATACAAAGACAAGACTATCCCAGTTGAATGCCATTTTCCGGGAACAGAAGAAAATGATCCAGGCCCAGGTAACTAACTGTTGGTTTGTTTTATTCTTTCCTTTGTCCCATAATAGATTTGTAGAGGCTTATAAAAATCAATTTCACTAATACAAAAAGTATAAATTTCAAAAAACAGGATCTGGAGAGAAATAAGCTTAGTTTTTAAACTCAGTATCATACAACATAGTAGTATGAGGACTGTATTGTTCTGCCTTATTTTGCATTTTTCCAATTACTGGTGAGATTTAATCTTTCTTGGTCAGTTAAATTGTTTGTTCTATAAAATACCTGTGCTTTTTCCTGCCTTATTGAAGAATCTCTTTTGTCTTACTCATTTATAGGTGTTGTTTATATCCACTGTATATTGATACTTTCTTTTATATGCTGCAGATGTTTTTTCGAGACTGTCACTTGTTTCTTTCCATGTAGAAGTTTTAATATATGTATTTTTTGGGGACAGGATCTTGCCTGTCCCCCAGGCTGAAGTGCAGTGGCGCGATCACAGCATGCTGCAGCCTTGACCACCTGTGTTCAAGTGATCCTCTCACCTCACCCTCTAGAGTAGCTGGAACTATAGGTGCACACCACCATGCTAGGCCAATTTTTAAATTTTTTTGGAGAGATGGGGTCTTGGTATATGGCCCAGGCTGGTCTCGAACTCCTGACCACAAATGATCCTCCTCCCTTGGTTTCCCATAGTGCTAGGATTACAGACATGAGCCACTGTGTGTGGCCTTAATGTTTGATTAAAACTTTATTACAAAATTATCATTGTCTTCATTTCTGGCTTTTGATTTGTATCACATGTATTTTCCATAATTTTGTTGTTTTGTGTTTAGGTCTCGTATTAGTTTTCTATCTTCCTTACATGTTGTCCCCAGATTTTTTAGCAGCCTGAAACAATACACACTATGTCCAAGTTTCTGTGGTCAGGAATCTGGGCAAAGCATAGCTTGGTGCTCTGCTTCATGGTCTCTCACAAGGCTGCAGTCAAGGTGTTGGCTGGAGCTGGAGTCTGATCTCAGGTGTGAATGGAGAGGATCTGCTTCCAAGCTCACTTACAGGTTGTTGGCAGAATTCATTTCTGTGAGGGTTATTGGACTCAGGGCCTCTCGTCCTCACTGTTGGCCAGAGGCAGCCCTCAGTTTGTTGCCAAGTGGGTTTTCTTCTACATAGCAACTTGCTTCAGCAAAGCCAGTAAGAGAGAAGTAACATCTAACTAAGAATCTTTGCTTGAACAAACTTTAGTCAGGTTCCTAGGCCCATCTGTGCACCTCTTGTAAAGTCTAATTTTAGCAAAAAACCCTGCTAAGTCAGTTTAGCAGGAACCCCCACCCTCAAGATTTGATAACCCTCAATATCTGACTGGGTTCCTTATCCTTCCCCATCCTGTAGGTGACGTGTGATTACCCTGTCCTGTCTTTAGCAAGAATTGTGTTGGCATAGTTCAGCCAGACTCTCCTTTACCCCAGTGCTTCCTTTTAGTAAGTTTTTTTTTTTGAGACAGAGTCTCACTTTGTCACTCAGGCTGGAGTGCAATGGCGCCATCTTGGCTCACTGCAACCTCTACTTCCCAGATTCAAGTGATTCTCCTGCCTCAGCCTCCTGAGTAACTGGGACTACAGGCATGTGCCACTAAACCTGGCTAATTTTTGTATTTTTAGTAGAGTTGGGGTTTCGCCATGGTGGCCAGGCTGGTCTCGAACTGCTGACCTCAGGTGATCTGCCCGCCTCAGCCTCTGAAAGTGCTGGGATTACAGGCATAAGCCACTGTGCCCAGCCCTCTTAGTAATTTTGTATTACTGACCCTCTGCTCCTTAGCTATAAATTCCACTTGCTTATGTTGTATTTGGAGTCCAGTCACCTTCTACCACTGCAAAATCCCATTACATTTGTCTTTATACCTATCATAATGGCTCTGAATAAAGTCTTCCTTACTGTGCTTCAACAATTCTCATTGAATAATTTTTTTAAACACATCTCACGTAGCTTAATTAAGGAAGTGAGATTCCAACACCTTTGCCATATTCTTCTGGATAGAAGTACGTCACTAGGCCAGTCCATGCTCAAGGAGGGGGAACTACATAAAGGCGTGAATACTGGGAGGGTGGAGTTCATTGAGCCATCGAATCTACCTGCCATAGATCAGTCATATAGTAAATTATTTTTGAGTGGGGATTGAGGTAGGACTTTCCCTTTACTTTTTTCCAGATAGATAGATATCTCATATAAATAATTTAGAATGGGTAAACCAACCAGGATTAAGTACTTGCACTGTCTACCAAGTCTGTTCACTGGCCTGTACAATAAAATGAGGATAGAGTATACCTTCTGCTGTTTCCTGGGTCTTTACTGACTCAATTTCACACCCAGCAGTATCCTTTAAACGCATCCTGAGACAGAAGATTGATAATTCATTGATAAGCAGTCTTAATTGTCACTATTACAGGGCTGTGGGTCCTTTCCTAGCCATGCTTTTCAATCCCAGATGGTCTTCAGGGTTGGGCTATGTTGTCCAAGGGCTGACGACCCTATGCTTTTTGTTCCAATGTTTACTGGCTGTAAGTATTTCTGTGGAGCAGTCAGCTGTCAGAAAATGTCTCCTTTGTAAGTAATCTGTCTTGGTGTCTGAATGCTTTTATAGTCTCCCCTTTGCATCTGGTGTAATTTAGTTTCAATCTGATGTGTCTATGTGTAAATTTCTTCCTTGAAAACTTGTTGGGTTTCTTGAGTTTGATGTTTGGAGTGTTTAATCACTTCTGAAAAATTCTCAGTGTTAGATCTTTGGACATTGTTTCTCCATTACTCGATTTTCTCCTTCTTCAAAAGTTATCAGACTCAAGGAGAGAATCCTGGGAACCTTCAATTCATAATTAGTTCATCAGAAATACAAGAGGCCTGGATTTGTGACATACAGTTAGCTCTCCATATCCATGGCTTCCACATGCTTGGATTCAACCAACTGAGGATTGAAAATATATCTCTTAAAAAGCATCCGTACTGAACACGTAAAGACTTTTTTATTGTCATGATTCCCTAAACAATACAGTATAACAACTGTTGTCATAGCATTTACATTGTATTAGATATTGTAAGTCATCTAAGGATAATTTAAAGTACGTGGGGCCAGGCATGGTGGCTCACACCTGTTATCCCAGCACTTTGAGAGGCCAAGGTGGGTAGACTGCCTGAGATCAGGAGTTTGAGACTCGTCTGGCCAACACAGTGAAATCCTGTCTCTACTAAAAATACAAAAAAATTAGCTGGGTGTGGTGGCAGGTGCCTGTAATCCCAGCTACTCGTGAGGCTGAGGCAGGAGAATGGCTTGAACATGGGAGGTGGAGGTTGCAGTGAGCTGAGATCGCACCACTGCACTCCAGCCTGTGCAACAAGAGTGAAACTCCATCTCAAAAAAAAAAAAAATTAGCTGGGTGTGGTGGTACAGGCCTGTAGTCCCAGCTACTTGGGAGGCTGAGACAGGAGAATCGCTTGAACCCGGGAGGTGGAGGTTGCAGTGAGCTGAGATTATGCCACTGTACTCCAGCCTGGGAGAGTGAGTCTCCATTTAAAAAGAAAAAAAAGTATACAGGAGGATGTGCATGGGTTACATGCAAATGTGCAAGTACTCTCCCATTTTATTTTGTTTTATTAAAGACAGAGTCTCTGTTTTCAGGCTGAAGTACAGTGGCCTGATCATAACTCACTGTAGTCTCTAACTCCTGGGCTCAAATGAGCCTCCTGCCTCAGCCTCCCAAGTATCTGGGACCACAGGCACTCTCCACTGTACCTAACTAATTTTTAAATTTTTTGTACAGACGAGGTGTCATGTTGTTGCCCAGGCTGGTCTTGAACTCCTGGGCTCAAGCGACCCTCCTGCCTCAAAGTGCTAGGATTACAGGGGTGATCTAATGTGCCTGACCAAAACTATGCCATTTTATTTTTTTATTTTTATTTTTAAAGACGGGGTTTCACCATGTTGGTCAGGCTGGTCTTGAACTCCCGACCTCAGGTGATCCGCTCGCCTTGGCCTCCAAAGTGCTTGGATTACAGGCTTGAGCCACCACGCCCGGTCAACTATGCCCTTTTATATCAGACACTTCCGCATCCTCAGGAGGTCCTGGAACCAATACCCTACAGATACTGAGGGACGACTGTATATATGTCTTTCATCTGCATGTATATAAAATAAATATATGTACATTTATTTGTATATATTCACATATATAAAATATGTAAATATGTTGTTTCTGGGTTAGCAAGTTTTTTTCTTTTGTTTTTTTAAGATGAAGTCTTGCTCTGTTGCCCAAGCTGGAGTGCAGTGGTGGGATCTCGGCTCACTGCAACCTCCGCTTCCTGGGTTCAAGTGATTCTCCTGCCTCAGCCTCTTGAGTAGCTGGGACTACAGGTGTGTGCCACCATACCTGGCTAATTTTTGTATTTTTGGTAGAGATGGGGTTTCACTATGTTGGCCAGGCTGGTCTTGAACTCCTGACCTCACGATCTGCCCACCTTGGCCTCCCAAAGTGCTGGGATTATAGGTGTGAGCCACTGCACCCAGCCCTAGGTTAGCAAGATTTAACTTCTACACATTATAGAAACTTCCAGTTGGGTGAATGGAGGATGACTGAATATACAGTTATAAAATACTTTATTAAGACTTTACTTCTTCCACAATGTATTTTTTGAAAAAAACTATTTGGTATATAAACGTAGCCTGTAGAGTGGAAATGAGCAAAAAAACTTTAGTGTTTCTTCCATATCATCAAAAATGCATCACTTCATTAAACAGGACTGTTATTACAGGAATCCCTAACCCTGGAGGATGTGGCTGTGGACTTCACTTGGGAGGAGTGGCAGCTCCTAGGCCCTGCTCAGAAGGACCTGTACCGGGATGTGATGTTGGAGAACTACAGCAACCTGGTGGCAGTGGGTGAGGACAGCTGCCTCTGTCACTCAAAGGGTGCCCAGTCAGTGGCCTTCCTTTCTCAGATGCTTACCTCTTTGGAATACCTGGAGTACTTTGAAGTGGTAGATTCTCAGATCCTTCCCTTGCTCGTACACAAGACAGTGTCATCTACCCTCTTGTGAGAGAAAACTTTGATGTTACAGATATGAAACTAAACTTTCATATGGTTTGGTTCTTAAAAATGTAACATTCTCCCTTCTTGACATTGCCAGCCCAATTTGATATATCTAAGTCTTCTATCATTTCCCTGAACAGGGTATCAAGCCAGTAAACCAGATGCACTCTTCAAGTTGGAACAAGGACAACCACCGTGGACAATAAAAGATGGAATCCACAGTGGAGCCTGCTCAGGTGAGAGAACTCGCAAGGTAGAAGGCTGTGGGAGTCACATTCTAGTCGATCAGAGAAGGCAACAGAGCTGTGGAGGGGGTTTGAGGTCCCAGTGTGAGACCTGTTTTTCTTTGTAGGAATTTACAGTTTAAAAAAAAATCCCTTTATCTCTTCAGAGATCTGATTCTTTATTTTATCTGCATATTTTTTGTTTGCATGCATAATTTTCTTCTTCCTCAGGTTTCAAATATTTCCCTTCTTCATATGCTTCCCCCTCTCTTGTTACGAAATTCTACCTTCCAGGCCTCTCTCCAAAGAGGAAACTTTGAAGTCCTCACTGTTTTCTGACTCTGGCCCCTTTTTGCCCCTTGGCTAATGCTGACCTCCCTTCCTAACACCTGTCCTGTGTTGGATGCAGCTTCCTCAAGGGCAACTGGGCTTTCACGTGCCTTGGCTTCCTTAGCTTCCCTTTTTCCTTATTCTTAGGTTCTCCAAAGGCCCTGTTTTCCATTTTTTCATCTGTGCCCTTCACTCTTCAAAGTTTCCTTAATCCTAGTAAGTTAAGCTCCTTCCATTCCCTGGAGGAGAGTCCGAAACTGACATCTCCCTATTCCTCTCTAACACAGATTTTAGTTATTTTTTTTTTTTTTTTTTTTTTTTGGCTTATAGAGGCGGGGGTAAATGCTCACACAGATTTTAGTTCTATATAATTTACTTGATGGCAACTCTCCCCTGAGCTCCTAGTAACTGCAAGGAACTAGAATCATTTTTCCTCCAAGAAAACCCCTGTTAAGTTTCGATTCTCGTCTGTTCCTGTGCATCCTAAATCTTGACCTTCCAGGCATCACCTGCCTGAAGAGCTTTCTTCTTTAAAGGTCTCTGCTAGTCATGATGGATTTCTAAGTAAAAAAGTTATTTTTTTAACATCCTGCATTCTCAAGTCCAGCTTAAACTAGGTCATAACTCCTGCCTACTTCCATTTGATTCCATTCTGTATTTAATAATTTGCTTCTTTTCCCCCAGTGTATTCTGACGACACTGTTTCAGTAAACCATGTAATCTGTCAAATTTCTTATTTCAGTGATCTCTGTGATACAATATCATCTTGCTCACAAAGAGATTTCTGTCTTCTTTCCTAAATCCTCCCCATCGTGTTCCACACATATGATTTCTTCCCTGACTCAATCATTTAAAGAGTATTTATTATTATTTATTTTTATTAATTTTATTTTCTTTGAGATGAAGTCTTGCTCTGTTACCAAACCAGAGTGCAGTGGTGTGATCTCGGCTCACTGCAACCTCGCCTCCAAGGTTCAAGAGATTCTACTGCCTCAGCCTCCCAAGTAGCTGGGATTACAGGCATGCACCACCATGCCTGCCTAATTTTTTTTTTTTTTTTTTTTTTTTAGTAGAGATGGGGTTTCAACATGTTGGTCAGGCTGGTCTCAAACTCCTGACCTTGTCCTCCTGACCTCAAACTCCTGACCACCCGCCTCGGCCTCCCAAAGTGCTGGGATTATAGGCATGAGCCACCACACCTGGCCTAATTTACTTTTTTTTGAGACAGAGTCTCACTCTGTTGCCCAGGCTGGAGTGCAATGGTGTGATCTTGGCTCACTGCAACCTCTGCCTCCTAGGTTCAAGCGATTTTCATGCCTATCCCCAACACTAGCACCTTACCTGGCCCATGGTGATCATTCAGTAAGTGTGTGTGGAATTAATGAATCTGTCCTTCGGATGAAGTGGCCCCCTCCAACCTCTGATCTGCTGGCCACAGTGAATTGCGTGTATTTTAAGGTCTTTGTTTTGCAAGGCATATTTAGAAAGCAGCCAAATCTGTCTTAATTGTTAGTTATCTAACCTTGTTTTTATGCTCACTGCTTTTACCTTTTAGTTTGTTTATATTATTCTTTTTTGCCAATGTACAAGGAACATTGAACATGAAGTTTTATTTACACTCAGATCATAGGGTTATTACTAAAGAGACACTTCACATCAAGGCATTAAAAACAATACTTTGGGGCCAGGTGCAGTAGCTCACACCTGTAATCCCAACACTTTGGGAGACTGAGGTAGGCAGAGTACCTGAGTGCAGGAGTTCAAGATCAGCCTGGCTAACATGGTGAAACCCCATCTCTACTAAATATACAAAATTAGCTGGGTGTGGTGGTAGGCACCTGTAATCCCAGCTACTTGCAAGGCTGAGGTAGGAGAATTGCTTGAACCTGGGAGGTGGAGGTTGCAGTGAGCCGAGATCACAGCATTGCACTCCAAGCTGGGCAACAGAGCAAAACATCTAAAACAAACAAACTTTTACTCCAAATAAAATGATAGAAATCTTTGTTCTTTTCTTTCTAGAAATCTGGAAATTTGATGATCATGTGCTGGAGCACTTACAGCGTGAGAGCCTGGTAAACAGAAGGAAACAGTGTCATGAAAATGATGCATTTGAAAATATTCTTCATTGGAGCAAAAGTCAGTTTCTGTTAGGGCAAAATCATGACATATTTGACTTAGATAGAAAAAGTTCGAAATCAAATTTAACTTTAGTTAACCAGAACAAACGCTATGAAATAAAGAACTCTGCTGAGTTTACAGGAAATGGGGACTCCTTTCTTCATGTCAACCATGAACGATTTCATACTGCAATTAAATTTCCTGCAAGTCAAAAATCCATCAGCACTAAGTCCCAATTCATCAATCCCAAGCACCAGAAAACTCGAAAATTAGAGAAGCATCATGTATGCAGTGAATGTGGGAAAGCCTTCATCAAGAAGTCCTGGCTAACTGATCACCAGGTCATGCATACAGGAGAGAAACCCCACAGATGCAGTCTATGTGAGAAAGCCTTCTCCAGAAAGTTCATGCTCACTGAACATCAGAGAACTCATACAGGAGAAAAACCGTATGAATGCCCTGAATGTGGCAAAGCCTTTCTCAAGAAGTCACGGCTCAACATACATCAGAAAACACATACAGGAGAGAAACCCTATATATGCAGTGAATGTGGGAAAGGCTTCATCCAGAAAGGAAATCTCATTGTACACCAGCGAATTCATACAGGTGAGAAACCTTATATATGCAATGAATGTGGAAAAGGCTTCATTCAGAAGACTTGCCTCATAGCACATCAGAGATTTCACACAGGAAAGACGCCCTTTGTGTGCAGTGAATGTGGAAAATCCTGTTCTCAGAAGTCAGGTCTCATTAAACATCAAAGAATTCACACAGGAGAGAAACCCTTTGAATGCAGTGAGTGTGGGAAAGCCTTTAGCACAAAGCAAAAGCTCATTGTCCATCAAAGGACTCATACAGGAGAGAGACCTTATGGCTGTAATGAGTGTGGGAAAGCTTTTGCTTATATGTCGTGCCTGGTTAAGCATAAGAGAATACACACGAGGGAGAAAGAAGAGGCAGCCAAGGTGGAAAGTCCTCCTGCAGAGAGGCACAGCTTATTACACACCAGTGATGTCATGCAGGAGAAAAACTCTGCTAGCATGGTGACTACACAGCTGCCTTCTATGGCCCCTCAGACATCATTAAACATCAGTGGCCTCCTAGCAAACAGGAACGTAGTCCTTATGGGACAGCCAGTGGTCCGATGTGCAGCCTCAGGAGATAACGGAGGATTTGCACAGGACAGAAACCTTGTGAATGCAGTGAATGTAGTCGTGCCTTCCGTGATCAATTATGTCTTATTTTATGTTACAGAAAACTCATAGGAAGAAAGCTCAGATCTATGTGGAAAAGGGTTGAGCAAAAATGTGTAGTTCATGATGTGGCTTAAAAGTATACACTGAGAGAAAGTGTATAAGGCTGAAAAAGCCTGATAAACTCATCCTATTTAAAATATGCTGTGATACAAAGGCAAAATCTAATGTTACCCTATGCACATAACACAGCAGTTGCTCTATTGTGTCAGTTAAATGAATGAAGGAAGCCCAGGTACTTTTAAGTGGAGGAAATTAAGTACTGCGAATTTTTCAGACAGATGAGATAATCGGTATCTGGAGTGTTGCAGTGACTGAAAAGCCCCGAAAGGGGCAGTTGATGGGAAAGGGCTAACACTGGATTGGTGGGATGTCGGACATGTATGTGTCAATTCAGTTTCCTTAGATCAGTGTGAAGGATTAATTGAAAAAACCAGGACCATGAACTTTCAGAACTTTATATTATGCAGAGGAATCTCTGAAACAATAGTCAATTTGTTTCATTAAACAAATATTTAAACATTATTTCCTTTGTACCCTGTCCTGTTCCAGGAGCTGAGGTCATACTGGTAAACAAAGAAGAAAAAGTTTGTGGTCTCCTGGAGAGTTTGTGGGGTTATCTTTAAGTTGTATCATTACATTCAGCTAATCTAGTCGGGGATGCAAATATCTACATTCTGTGAAATGGACATGGAGTAACTGTCTAGGGGACATGATAATTTATTGTTCAAGGCGTAGCATAAGGACTGCTGTTAATGGTACTTAAGCACCTTAGTACAAAAATGAGGGTTTTTTTTTTTTTAATGCCCATGTCTTATCTCTCCAAGAAATTACAGATTCCCTGCTAAGTCTTGTGGGTACTTAAATGTTAGAATTAAAGAAACTGAACACAAACTTTAAAAATTCAGTTCCCTTACTGCTCAAGAGCTGTATGTGGGTAGCGGCTACCAAACTGGACAGCACAGTGAGCAGAACTCGGATATAATGCAGACTCTTTGTCATCATTGCCAACATCCCAGAAAGTTATGCTGGAGAGGCTGGTTTGCATGATCTAATATTTCCCAACACATAGAGAAACAAAACTAATTATATTTTGATTTGGAGAGTGAATGTATGAACTAATAGGTTAAAGTTATTTTGTCATTGAAGGGAATGACAGTTGTAAAGAATGGAATTGTCACAACTTTCGTGTGATTAATGGGTATAAGCAAGATTTAAACAAATATAAAAGGGGCAGGACATAAAAGGAAAATGACCCTTAGAATAAATAGAACACAGAAGGAAGATGAAAATCTTGGTCTCCAAGAATGGACGAGACTGTAACAGATGGGAGGAGGTGGATTTCTTCTGTGACATCCTAGAAATGACCCGTTTATTTGTCTGTAAGACCTATCACCTGCTAGAGTTGCCATTTCAAAGATCCAGCTCCTCTGTGACCTGCTGAACTGTGATTTTGTTTTTTTTTTTTTTTTAGACGTGATTTATCTTCATCATTCTTCTCACTTTTCTGGGATTAGGTCTCTTGGCTTTCTTTATCCCGTTTTTTAACCTTCATCCCTATATGGATACACTGTCCAAGTTACAGTGAGTGCTGCTCATAGGAAAAAAAAATGGAAATTTGCCTTGCTGTGACTAGCTCAGAATTCAACAGAAATCCTGGGTTACTAGGTAACTTTAATGTACCATCATCACTGTGCAAGGCACTGTTTTAGATACAGTTATTTGTTCCACAGTCTCATTATGGAAGCACTGTGTTCCAGTTTTTGTTCTGAGCACTGGGGCTAAAAAAAGTTAGAGTTTCTGCCTTTGTGGAACTCACAGTCCATTGTGAACAGCAGTTAAGTGAGCAGATGATGATGATCAGGAAAAATGATCTCCAGTCATCCCCAGAAGAGAGATGCTTCATTTCCCTATTTGATGCCTTCTGTGGTTCCCTTCCTTAGTCCCACTTAGGAGCTGCAATTTGATATTTAATGATTGCATTATTATAAATAAGACAAACCTGAGAGGCATCCCAGAATGCTGTCTGAAGAAGTGACATTTCAAATGACTCATGAAAGGACAAGTATAGTAACTAATATTCCTTGTTTCCTGTGTGCCAAGCACTTCACAAGAAGGGAAAGTGTGTGCAAATTACTGGTAGCATGTAAGACCTGGGAAAGGGGCAGAATAAGAATCAAATGTCAGGCAGAGAGTAATGGAAGATGAGAATGGAGAATCTGGTGTTTGCTTGCGTACAGCCTTAAACGTATTCTGAGATCTCAGTCTGTCATTCATTCATTCAGGGTTTTATAGAGGGTATAATAAAGATGGTTTGTGGTATGGAACAAGGAAGTGGATGGAGTCCCACCAACTTACAGGGCCCAACGAGGTGTCAAATGAAGTAGTAATTCAGATAAATGGACTAAAGCAATGAGGACAGAGTGAGGACGGATTTCAGTTTTCTTTTGGAGACAGAATCATCAGTCACTAGGGACAGGTGTGAAGATGACGCATGGATTGTATTTTGGGTTGGTCCTTTGACCTTTTCACATCAAGAACTAGTAACCTATAATCCAAATAACTTCTTTTTCTGCATTCTGGATGAGACAGAATAAGGAAGAAGTAAATCTGGAGGAGAGAGGGACCTGAGTTTTGGAGTTGCTTACTCTGAGGTTCAGTTGGAGTGGGGAGCAGGACATTTGGATGCTCTGTGAAATAGCTTTTTTTTTTTCCTTTGAAAGGGCTGCTATTTTTAATATATATATTTTTTATTTCAACAGGTTTTGGGGTACAAGTAGTTTTCAGTTACACAGATGAATTACATAGTGGTGAATTCTGAGATTTTAGTGCACTGGCCACCGAGTAGTGTATATGGTACCCAATATGTAGTTTGTAATCCCTCATCCCCTTCCTAATCTCCTGCTTCTGAGTCTCCAATGTCATATATATACAGTTTTTTTTTTTTTTTTTTTTTAAGACAGAGTCTCACTGTGGCACCCAGGCTGGAGTGCTGTGGTATGATCTTGGCTCACTGTAACTTCTGCCTCCTAGGTTCAACTGATTGATTATCCTGCCTCAGCCTCCAGAGAGTAGCTGGGATTATAGGCGATTGCCACCACGCCTAGCTAATTTTTGTATTTTAGTAGAGATGGGGTTTCAACATTTTGGCCAGGCTGGTCTGAAACTCCTGACCTCAAGTGATCCACCTGCCTTTGCCTCTCAAGTGCTGGGGTTACAGGTGTGAGCCACTGCGCCCAGCCAAGTCCAATACATTTGATGCTAAATTAATAAATATCTTTTAATTAGAAATTAGCAAATGTATACACTGCATATAAAATGAAGATTTTAGGCTGGGTGCTGTGGCTCACACCTGTAATCCCAGCACTTGGGAGGCCCAGGTGGGTGGATCACCTAAGGTCAGGAGTACAAGACCATCCTGGCCAATATGGTGAAACCTGCATCTCTACTAAAACTACAAAAATTAGCCGGGCATGGTGGCATGCGCCTGTAGTCCCAGCTACTCTGGAGGCTGAGGCAGGAGAATTGCTTGAACCTGAAAGGTGGAGGTTGCAGTGAGCTGAGATTGTGCCACTGCACTCCTGCCTGGGCAACATAGCGAGACTCTGTCTCAAATAAACAAATAAAAGAAGATTTTATCCTCAAGCCAAAACCCCAAATATAATCAAAATTAGAGGTTTTACTTTATCATTTAAAATTTTAGAAATGCAAACATATTAATTTTTCCTATGAGAGGATTATAAACATTGTTCTGCAGATCCATTTTTCATCCTCTCAGTAACATAGTTATCTTTTAAAAAATTAATATGGATAATTCAGCTTTTTAATGGCTATATACTGTTCTGCGAGGAGATGTGTATTATCAAACGTCACTGATGTACATTCAGGTTGCTCCTTGAAAAAAAAATTACCGAAACTGCTGTGGTTAATATAAAAAGTTTTAAATCTTAGAATTGAGATTGCCGGATCAAAAAGGAATAAAAAATTTTAATTGTACAGATAATTCCAAGTTGTTCTCCAAAAAAAGGAAGCAAAAATCATTTCCTTTACTACCCACCTTCCTTGCCTGTCTAAATCGCTAACGTTTCTTTTGCGTGTGCTGTTTATTTTTAAAATTGGGGACGACGACAAACAAAATAACATCTCATTATTTAATCGGTCACAAATGCCCTTTGTTTTTTAGGGAAACGTGCGTATATTTGAGGCTCACCTCCTTCCCCTCCTTGCTGGAGGTAGTCACATTTCCCGGAAACGAAGGCATTTGGTTCAGAGCCGGGTCCTCACATTTGGCTCCGCTCTTTTAGCAGTTCTCTGACCAACCTCATCCATACAGGCTTCACTCATTCTCATTCCCATCCCCGCCTCATTTCCAAATATCCCCAGGGCTCGAATTGTTCAGTGTTTCTGTCTACGTGGTGACCGCTGCCTCCCCAGTAACGTCTCAGTCCTACAAACCTGTGTGTCATCCAAAGGCGCCTCCAACCACAAGCGAGCTGGGGTCTTCTCAGCCATACGGACAGCGGCTTTCCCTAAGATAGCCGCACCCATGGTGCTCTAACGGCTCCTGGGCATTGCCATCTTCCCATTCTTCCCAAAAGGCTGAAAACGGAAGTCGCTCCATATTGGCCTCGGATAGGCCCTGGCCCCTTAAAATTTACTCGGCACAGCGAGCTTGATTGATGACGGGGATTCAGGCAACGTGGTGCCGTAAAGGGATTACAATTTCCTCTCGCCGCGCTGCGCCACAGCAGCCGAAAGGGCGGCTCCGTAAGGGCCGCTCCGTGGGCGTGGCCGCGTTACGACACAGAGCCTATAACTACCCGGTCCGCGCGTGCTGGCAGACGGCGTCTGTAGCGACTCCCGGGCCGACGCGGCGCAGGAGCCCCGGGGTGGCACGTGGCTTAGGAAGGGGGTTCAGCCCCTGGCAGCTGCCAGCAGAGTCCTGAGAAGCTTAGGATTTGGCGAACCTGACTCCAGGTGAGGGGCCTGGGTGGAAGACCCTGTCCTGGGGGTTTCTTGTGATTCGGCCGCAGGACAATCCTGGTGATTTCGCGATTTGCCCTTTAGTGGTTAGCGGTTCAAGGGTCTGAAGGGATGAAAGGTCGCGGGTCCGACTGCCGGGGTTTGGTGTCTGCGGGAGATATCCTACCTTTGAGGCTCCGTGACTGAAAGCTAGGTGGCAAGGGTGCCAGTGACGGCGGTTTTTCGTCCAGGTTTGAGACTTCATGTGAGAATGAGACATGAGGAGAAAATAAAAAATAAAATAAAAAACGAATAAAAAAAATAAAAAGAGACATGAGGAGAGGCGTCAGTGGACCCCGGTTTCTACAGAAAATTTTAAAAATTAGCAGGCGTGGTGACATGCAGATCTGATGTTCCTGGTTCTCAGCGTAAAGTGATACGAGGGTGGGAGATAAAGGGGTAATACATGTATCCAGAGGTCAAAGAACAGTTGGTGGAGCTTGTGGGTATCCCAGCTACTCGGGAGACTGAGGTGGGAGGAGCTCCCGCCACTGCATTCCAGCCTGAGGGATAGTGCGAGACCCTGTCTCAAACCACAAAACTCTTTTCTCATGTAACCATGCCTGTCACTATTTTCCTAACAGTGGTTAGATATCTTTTTTTTTCTTTTTAAGCTTTGGAATATAAAGCTATACTCTAGTGATGTGTTACTGTAAAACATATGCCTTTTGTTTTTTTTGTCTCCATGTTTCTGCAGTTTTCTTGGATTTTTCCTTTCAGGTTCATTTTGACACAAGTAAAAACATTTCCATCACTCTAAACTCTTATCCCTAGGAAAAACCATTCCGTTCTTTTTTTTTTTTTTTTTTCCGAAGTCTCGCTCTGTCACTCATACTGGAGTGCGGTGTCGTGATACTGGCTCACTGCAATCTCTGCTTCCCGGGTTCAAGCAGTGCTCCTGCCTCAGCCTCCTGAGTGGCTGGGATTACAGGCGTGCGCCACCATGCCTGGCTAATTTTTGTACTTTTTAGTAGAGGCGGGATTTCACCGTATTGGTCAGGCTTGTCTCCAACTCCTGACCTCAAGTGATTACAGGCGTGATCCACCGTGCCCGGCCCCATGTTTGTTTTTAAAAGTCTTTTTATACTATCTTCACATTTGGTATAATCTATATAAACATAACTTTGATTTTATTACTTAATTTGTAATTTAAAAGATTTCTATATAAGTTGATTATACATTTTCTTCATTGTTGTAGTAGTGCCACATCAGATGGTTATGAACCAGTGGCAAGATGAGTTATCACATTAAATATATGCATTAATTTGAATAGACTTGATTGATATATATGCTTGTACTTTTCAGTAACATTGTTTTCTGATTATCCAGATTCTCCATACTTATCTGTAATAAATATTTAAAAGTTAAATTACTTTCTTATACTCCAGGATAGCATAGGTTTTCATATGTAATGCTTTTATCACTATTTAATATTAAATAATTCAAAGTTTTTATTTATATTGGCGTTTTCATTGAAAGTTTGTTAAGTGTTTTTCTCTAGATATGTAGTTTTGTTTCTATTTTAATTTGTTGAATTTCCATTTCTGTTGACCTCTAATTTGGTAATCATGGTTAGTGAGTAAGCTCCTTCCAAATTGACTTTCACAGTGTGTGGAAATTGCTTTTATGGCTTATTTAACCCTGTATTTAGGGCAACATGAGTGATTCTATTGACAATTCACATGAATGTGCATAATATCAGCAAATCAGCAGGAAGTTCTACCCATTTCTAGGTGGAAGTCTATGAAGGTTCACAAACAGAAAGTTCTGAAATCTGAATGTGGCCAAGATGTTGCATTCATGTCCTCCTTCCCATGAATAATCCTGCTTTCAAGTTTTATACCTTTTTCTCTTGGGCTAGCACTAGAAGGATTCATATCTGATATTCCTGGTTCCCAGATTAAAATGATCCAAGGGTTGGAGATCAAGGGATAATATATGTATCTAGAGGTCAAAGTACAGTTGGTATAGAGTTCCATGGGTGTAAGAATTTAGAAAAGCCATTGGGAATTGTCTTAGATTTGTGATCAGAAGGAATGGAAGTAAAACCTCATGGTATAATGGGTAGTGACTATCTGGCTATCGCACAGGTAGTAAAAAGAATTTACCAAGACAGTTGTAGGTAAAGAAAGGAAGATTTATTAAAGTAGGAAAATGTGTTGCAAGAAAGCAACAGGTATATCAGCAAGAGTGGAGCTGACTGCCAGGAGACAAAAGGCTTGCTGGGAATTTTATAGGATAGTTGTTGGGCTGCAGAGTGGTACATGCTGTACTGATAATGCCAAGGTTGCAGTAAGCTAAGTTGCATTTTTCTATCAGCTGAGGCGTTTGTGGTGAGCCCTGTGAGTTGTGTAGGAGGGATACATGTCTTTGACCATGAAGAAAGGCAGACTTGTAGCTTATCTGCCTTTTCTTTTTACTTTCCCCTGCTTCCACCAGCCTCCTTTTCCCTTGTTAGAACTCGACAGAAGGTAACTCCACCAGTCTGATGACCTTAAAGTGTCTTTTTAAACCCCCTGTCTCTGATATGCTGCTTTGGGATTAGTGTTAGGACATGCTCCTTTTCCATATGTCACTTGTTTTCCTCTATGCGAAAAGTACAGAATAGGTACTTCTATAGAAACAAAGTGGGTTAGTGGTGGCCTGTGGCTGAGGAGGCCAGGGATGGAGTGAGTTGGGGAGGAATGGACAGTGACTGGTAATGAGTATAAGGTTTCTTTATATTTATTTTTGTTTTTCCACCTTTCTCAACTTTTAGTTTCAGGGGTACATGTGCATATTTGCTACATCAGTAAATTGCATGTCACTGCAGTATGGTGTACAAATGATTTTATCACCCAGATTGTAAGCACAGAACTCAGCAGGCAGTTTTCTGATCCTTACCCTCTCCCACCCTTCACCCTGAAGTAGGCCCCTATGTATTTTGGTCCACTCTTTGTGTCCCTGTGTACTCATTGTTTTGCTTTCATTTATAAGTTAGAACATGTGGTATTTGGTTTTCTGTTCCTGGATTAACTCATTAAGAAAATGACCTCTGACTGCATCCATGTTGCTGCAAAGGACATGATTTCATTCTTTTTATGGCTGCATAGTATTCCACAGTGTGTATGTACCACATTTCCTTTATCCAGTCCACTGTTGATGGACACCCAAGTTGATTTCATGTCTTTGCTATTGTGAAAAGTAATGTGATGAACATACATGTGCGTGTGTCTTTTTGGTAGACCAATTTATATTCCTTTGGGTATATACCCAGTAATGAGATTGCTGGGTTAAATGGTAGCTGAATTTTATACTTTAAGAGTTAATTTTATGTTATATGAATTATAAGCCAATAAAAAAACTGAAAACTCTCTACTAACTTTACCTTAAACTGTGAAATATTCTGATCTTCTAACCCTACCTGTAAGGAACGTGGCTGTACTTTGGTCAAGGAATAGGCTGAGGCGGATATCTGGGCCAGAGTGACTCAGTGAGTTTAGAGCGCAGACGTATAACTCCACTTGTTATCATAGCCGTGTAGCCATAACATGGGAAGGCCATCCCTTGGCCCTACGCCACTATTGTCTGTAAAAGATATAATTACCCTGTTGACGCTATACAGGGGCTCTCATGCCCAGAGAGATAAAAAGTTAAGCTGCTGGCCCTTGAAGGCAAGGGAGATCTGGCCGTGCAGCAGTGTGTGGGAGTTGTTGGACTAAGCAGCTGAGACAAGGCAGACAGTGTGAGAAAGCTATTGATGAGAGCTGCTGCTGAATAAATTCATTTTTCACCTGCCTGTGGCTCTGCTAGTGTTCTTTCTGCTTATTCACGACTCCCTTCGGACCTTAGGATAGGCTGGAACCTGACCCCTAATGTGACATTGGTGTAGTTGTGAACCTGACAATTGGTGAAGTCAGCAGGATGAGGTGAGTGGGCCTTCAGCCCTTGAGGCTCCTGGGTTGGCTATGTGGCCTCAGCATGGGCTGTGGTACCTGGTGGCCGTGGTGCTGCTTGGATGGGCCTCAGTGGAAATGTGGGAGGCAGTGGATGGGTCTCCCACGAGTGTGGATAAGGGACTGAATCATCTGGATGCTCACAGCCCCAAGTAGGAATGCACCTTCGCTGGCAGTGTCAGATGGGCATTTCTGACTGCACTATATGAAGTGCAAGCTCGGTCCCTGCAGGACACAGCACAGGTAAGCGACCTTCAGGCACAAGCTGAGCACCTGAGGGCCCAAATACACAAGCCTGGAGCAAAACCTGGGCGTGAAGGACCTCCAGGTGCAAACAGGGTGCTTACAGGCCCAGATAAACAGTCTGGAACAGGAGTTAGCAACAGCTGTCGGTGCTACCTGAGCCTGTCCTCTTGGCTGGACACTCCAATTTGGTCTGATGCTGAGGAGCAGGAGGCTCCCCAACTGTGGGCTCGCCCTGTGATCCATCAGAAGGTAGAACATGAGCAGCTGATGGGACCCCAGGGGAGAGCCCAGGAACCTTCCATAGCGGTGGAACACACCTCTTATAATGCTTATACCCTCACTGAGTTGCAGGAATTAGGTAAACAGTGCTGACAGCATCCAGGGGAACTGAAAGCATTTCTTGCTCCGCCTCTGAGATGGAGAAGCTGGCTTCTACCCAACTTACCCCTCCCTTCATCAGCGGCTGCAGCTGTACCAACAGTTGGCACAAGGGCAAGGTGACCACACGTTAATCGAGTGGCTAATGGCACCCATATGAACTGTTTGGAATGATGCCAGAGAGATACCAGAAACCAGGAGTAAATGGCAATCATATACTGATTTGGTGCAGATATTCCTGGAGATGGGTGTCTGGCAGGCTGTTTCATCTGAATACCCAGAGGCTAGATAAATGCTTTACCTCCCACATGAGGGATCTTGTGTTGGGCTCAGCCCCCGAACGCTTTTGGCTCTCTAGCTGCTATTCTCTCCGCTATGTGGGGTGCCACGTACATGAAGTGACTACTACTACGGCAGCCCTTAGGGAGGCAGAAGGCCATCAGCAGGACCAGGGAATCCATGCCATAAAAAAGGAGAAGGTGCCCCCTCCACAGATAACCACCCCATGAGATAAAAAGGGGCCCCAGCAGATGACATGTGTGCAAATATGGATTGATTTAATTACAGCTGGGTTGCTCAAGAGGAAACTGACCGGCAACCCAATGGAATGCTGTTGGCTCTGTGGAGGCAAAAGTCCCTCCCAGGTTTGAAATAACCCTGTTGACTCTCGAGCCACCCTTGGTGTTTCCTCTTTCTTCAGTTCTTACAATACCAGTAGGCAACCTCTCCTGCCAGGCTTGCTGGGGCCACATACTGTGCTTATTATCCCAAAAAGAGGGGAGAAAATGCTCTTGGGTGTTGTTCACCCAACATTTTAGTTCCGGGCTCTGTGGAGGCAATTGTCCCTGGAGCAGCAATTCCAGAAAATGCCCGAGTAAGAGTAAGACAATGTTGTTGAACCTAATCCTACCTGGACACTACAGCTCAAGGACTATTTGCAAACAGGTGGAAACATAGAACCTTTCTTGTTTGATTAGGGAACTGGCCAAGGTGCCCACCTTGAGGGGGAACTGGATGACTGGAAGCCATGTGTGGAGCTAGCAATCCACTGGTCCACCACTAATATACAGCAGGCCTAGGGCTGGTAGATACTGGTGCAGACTGCAGTCTTGTTTATGGGAGTCCAGATAAATTTCCAGGCAAAGCTGCATTTATTGATGGTTATGGAGGCCAGTCAGTGCAAGTGAAACCTAGTATCTTTGCATCTTGGCATTGGCCACTTGGCTCCTTGCCTGTACACTGTGTCTCTCTCAAACTGGCATATATTCTGGGAGTGGACATTTTACATGGTCTGGACTTAATACCACGGCTGGAAAATTCAGACTTCGAGTTCATGTAGTAAAGCTGGTACTGCATGGACATACACGTCACCAGCCCCAAGTTCTGCCACAACCCTGACAGTTGCTTCCACTCATCAATACCATTTGCAAGGTGGGGGGCGTATGGAGATAACTGAGACTATTAAGAAGTTAGAGGAGTTGCAGATAGTGGATGCATCGCACCTATAACCCCTACAATTCTCCAGTTTGGCTAGTCAGAAAGCCTGGTGGGACTTGGCAGATGATAGTTGATTATTGGGAACTGAATAAAGTAACACCCACAGGCACAGTTGGTGGAATATTATATTTTCCAGCCACTCACAAGTACAATTTAGCCATCATTCACCTATAGTAAGAATGCGTAGCCGTGATGGTGCAACAATCCTGTCTCAGATAAATAATCTACACATGCACACAGTTTGATCAGCGATCCACATTTGCTAATGTGTGTGATAGCAGAAGACAGATAGAAACTCATATCTGTAAATGTATAAACAGGAAGTGTTTCTGTGGCCATAACCCATTGATAATCATCATGGAATGTGATGAAATGCTTCAGGGAATTAAGTATAAAATATCTTCTTCATAGATCAATGATTGAATAGAGCAAGTTTAGTGGACACTATGCCCAATATGAAACTATGTATGTGACTCTTGATCCAATAACAGAATATGCTAGTGGGGCAAATGTGTGTGTGTGTGTGTGTGTGTGTAGTGTAATTTCAGATAAATTTTAGATATATTCTAAAATTGCATTAGAAGAAGGATATGCCTAAAAGACTTTTACTTTATGTTTTAACATCATACTGTTAAATTTGTTCTTATGTGTAATAGTTTTGTATTAATAACCTAACAAATTACCACAAGTTTAGAAGATTAACGCACACCCATTTGTTTTCTCATGGTTCTTAGACCAGAAGTCTGGTGGACTTGGTTAATTCCTGTATTTGGGCTATCAGGATCTCCTGTGTTCTCAACTCGGCCTTTTCCGTAAAATTAGACTTTGCCTTATTTAAGCACAGACATAAAACTCAAGCCCCCTCAAATTTTTTCAGAGAATCCGCTTTCACAGAAAAACCTCACTAATCCCAGTGGCCCTTTTCAAAGATACTGTATGAGTGACAGACAGGGGCAGAGATACCAAAGCATTGTAGCACAAAAAGTTAGTATCATCTCATAATAGTTGTTTTTTTCCCAAAGCCCCTCCAGGATGCCCTGCCTTGAGGCCTCGTGTGTCTTCCTATCCCAACTATGCAGTGCTCCACCGACTGCTCTTGTTCTGATCTCTCCATGTCCCTACCTGCCCCAACAACTTACATGCTTCTCTATTTGAATACAGATCTATTAACTCTCCTAAGTATACATCCTAATGTGAGCACCTAAATATATTGTGATTTAGAGAATAATAAATAACAACTTAGGATAGCTAGGAATCTCCCTGCTTTAAGTCTCAACTATGGCTACTTTTTTTTTTTTTTTTTCTTTTAGCCTCATATACATAGCCACACATGCCCAGGCTACTTTCAGAAACTGTGAAAGTCTGAGATTAGCAGACAACTTTGTTGTAGATCCTGGCAGAAAATACAACATTCCTAGATGAAGAACAAAGGACAGTATTACTCATGGCACAGCAGGCAGTGTGAACATCCGGATTGTGAATGTTTCCCTTCTCATCAGGCCCAGTGGTGAAGAGAGGACTGGGCAGATGCTACACATGCAGTGACTCTGCATCATTCATGAGTCACTCTGAGCATAGGAAAACCCAATCTTATGAAGAGAACTGTAAGCCAAACTTCCATACCTGTTGCTCCAGAGGGAGACATCATCTTTACTTCCCAGTATAGGAAGCAGGTCTATTTGCAGTTACAGAGGGTGACACTATTCCTGTCTTCTGAGGCTGCCCATGCTTTTGCCCATAAGACTTACACATATGTTGGAAACCTCTGGAGAATTACCTTACGAGAGTATTCATCACACATTTCCTCACTGTATATGCTTTTGACAGTATTTCCCATGAATATAGTACTCTGATTAAATGGATTTTGAAGGGCTGGAACCAAATCCATTTAGTTTACTTCAACAACATTTATTCACATTACTGTCAGTAGTATACTATGCATCCAGATGAGGGCAGCCTGATGTATTCACCTCTGCTATGCTCATGTAAGTCTCAGTTTCTTCAATCAGGTGGAGACACCCCAATACCCATTAGGGTCTACCTCAGAAAGACACATGGCTCCTCCGTAAGTTTCTGTACTGACATTTTGATGGTAAAAAGTGACTAAACAGACAAACTTATAACATTAAGGAATTTTGTATTTCTTCTTTATTTTTAGAGACAAGGTCTTGCTATATTGTACAGGCTAAAGTGCAGTGGTTATTCACTGGCATGATTATTTGCCATATAGCCCTGAACTCCTGGGCTAAGGAATCCTCCTGCCTCAGACTCCCGAGGAGCTGGAACTAGGTATTTTGTATTCCTTACCAAATAAAGTAGAGTGTGGAGGTAGTGGAATCACCGCTCATGAGAACAAAGGGAGTGACAGTTGGAAAACATACAGAAATGAGGGCAGCAGAATTCACCAACCACCAACTGGGATTATCAACTAGAGCAATACAAGCATAAATAATGGAGGAGAGGGTGTGAAAACACACAAAGGTGGTCACCAGCACAAGGATGCTCTGGGTGGCTCTGGACTCAGGGGAGGCTCTGAAGGAAACATGAGTCCTATGAATGTGCTGGACCCACTTCTTGTGCCTGTACAGGATGCAAATAATGGAGCCATTGGACAAGATTGTGAGCACAGAAAATAAAACTTCAGAGAATACAGATAATGCTACATACAGTGAATCTGTGACTGTGTCTTGACCTTGAGTAGAACAGTATTCAAAATCTCTTTTCTTTGTGATGTTTTTGTTGCTATGTGACAACCACATACACAGGAAAAATGAAATTTATCACCAGGTACAGGATCCAGCAGAAGGGAATGGAATGGCTAATGTGCTTTGTGACTTTTACTTTAAGATATTTCCACCTGGAGTTAATGGGGCTGATCATGGTGGCCTGGAAGACACTCAGGAGGCAGCTGGTTCCAGTGGACACTCCCCTGCCCAGTCTCTCAACATACAGAATAAATTTGCATCCAAAATCACTGAAGAAATGTTTCAGTCCAAAAGCTGTCGTTGCCTGGGGAAGTCCTTTAGAGAGAATGAACAGGGAGTTTGCCATAGTCAGGTGCCTGAGAATCACATCTGTCAACCTCAGTCTGCATCCAGTGTGGGAAAGGAAGAGATAATGGTAAAGAAAAGAGAAATTGCCCAGGATTCCAACTGTAGTCTGTGATAAGAAAATTATTCCTATTGCCAAATCCTTGGAAGAAGCTCTTGTGTCATTCAGGACATTTTGCTTTAAATTATGGCAACAATCATTCTTATGAGTAAAATACCTCAATGAGGATTTAACAACAAGAGTAACTGTCATTGTGTGCTCCTGCAGGATTACCAAAGACATCAAGATGCACATCCAGGTAGAAAGGATTGCCGGGATATCTCATGGAAGTCAGCTCTAAGGAGTAGGTGGTGTTAACCTAGAGGAAGCAATGACAAGTGACAGCAAATAGAAGGAAACATAATCCAACATTTTCAGAATAAACTGACATCTCTCAGGAATAAGGATAAAAAAGTCAACCTTAATCAGTACTCAAATCATACAAAAGATCAATTTTGAATGAATTGCTGATATAAATTTAATGGTAATTAATAAAACATTTAGAGTAACTAAAATATTTCTGTGTTCTTAGAATTTTTAAAATGTGGAAACAGCACAAAACATATTTCACCATATGGGTGAAATGACAAATTAGATCATACTCAATTAACAGCTGGCACTCATTAAAAGGTACAAACACGTACCACAGATACACACAGGGGGTGTGGAAGGGAGAGATGTAGGTAGCTTAAAGAACAATAACAGAGTATACCATAGAATAAAATATGAGCAAAACATTCCAATAGAAACTAAACAAAAAACAGGCAATATTCACTAAACAATAAATATTGAGAAAAAGTTCAATGCCCTTAGTAAAATTCAAATAACATCATTACCTGGTATCACTGTATACCAAGTGGAAATCTATATTTAAAATATCAGGAGGCCAGACATGGTGGCTCTTGCCTGTAATGCCAGCACTTTGGGAGGCCAAGGTGGGTCAATCACCTGAGGTCCTGAGGTCAGGTATTTGAGACCTGGCCAACATGGTAAAACCCTGTCTCTACTAAAAATGCAAAGAATTAGCTGGGCATGGTGCTGGGCACCTGTAATCCCAGCTACTCGGAAAGCTGAGGCAGAAGAATCACCAGATTCTGGGAGGCAGAGGCTGCAGTGAGCCGAGGTCATGCACCATTGCACTCTAGCCTAGACAAGAGCGAAACTCCGTCTCAAATAATAATAATAAATAAAATGTCAGAAAATACCAAGTTTTGTCAAGAATGAGGATAATCCAGGAATCTCCTACACTGTGGATGGGTGTTAAAACTGACACAAACATTTTGGAAAACTGGTAGTATCTACTTAAGCTGAACAGTATAAACCTATCTCCTAACAATTTCACTTGTATGAATATACCCCAAAGAAATTCCAAAGACAAATTCCAGAACTTATATCCCAGCACTAGTCATAATAGCCTTGAACTGAAGCCAACTTACATGCTCATCAATGGTAGAATGACTCAACTAATGGTTTGACATGCACACAATGCAATCTTATACGGCAATGAGATTGAATGCCAACAATACATTCACAAAAAGCATATGGAATGAAAACGAGGCAAATGTAAAAGGAAGTACAAAACAGGCAAAGTGATTAAATTTCTTAAATTTAAAAACAGACATAAACTTCTGTCCCAACAATTCTACTCCTACAAATACACCCAATAGAACTATGCTCCTGGGGGCACTGACTTAGAGGGTACACAAGGAACTTCTGAAGGGCGGCTGTATTCTATTTTTGAATCTAGATGTTGCATACAGAGACGTATTTTGTTTGTGATATTCGATTGAACTATACACATATAATGTGTATGCTCTTTTAATTTTTTAAAAAGGGAAAAACAGTTGGAAGAAGTAGCTG
Organism: Cacajao melanocephalus; assembly: GCA_963573385.1. NCBI lineage: Eukaryota > Metazoa > Chordata > Mammalia > Primates > Pitheciidae > Cacajao > Cacajao melanocephalus. The sequence continues at coordinate 124,676 of CAUYLG010018323.1, forward strand.
GGGAAAAGGTTGTTCCTGTGAATATGTGCTACCTGCTGTTTGTGTCTTTATACAGTAAAACTTATATGGCCACAGGTGCAGATCATGACCCCAACATGAAACAAAAAGAGTAAGAACAGTGCTGCATGTCCTGAGTTGTAGTTTTGCCATGAAGTTCAGTAGAACAGCTTCCTAAATCTTTTTTTTAATTTCTGATGTTTATTTTTTGCTTTGTTTGACAACCATCTATATGAGAAAAAAATGATCCTTGTCAGCGTTACAGGGTTCAGAAAAGGAAAATCAAAAATACAACATATTTGGGAACTTTCATTTTAAGTTCTACCTATTTGGGGTTCATAGAGATTATCAAGATGTCTGGAGACACTCGAGGAAGATGATTCCTGTGAACACACTCTGCCACCTCTATGAGGTTAGCAAACAAATTCACATCCAAAATCTTTAAGGAAATGCTTCAGCCTAAAAGCTGCCATTGTCTTGGGGACACATTAAAAGAAAGTGACCAAAACGTGGCTATAATCACGTGCTTGAGAATTAAATATATGAATCTCAGCCTGCATTCAGGGCAGTTAAAGAATTTTTAAGAGATAATGGTAAGAAAGAAAATGCCCAGGATTCTAATTACACTTTGAGATATGTGGACTATTCCTATTGTCAGATATCTGGAAGTCATTCTGACAGTTCCCACTGCCTGATATCATCAGAGCTAGAGGATCCTGCATGGAGATATGCAGTGTGGGCGGCACCATTTATATCAACAAAATCCCATCTTTTCACTGAGAAATATTGGCTTACACTTCTATTTTGCTAAGAGTCCCTTTTCAGGACTTGAATGTGTATAGCTCAAATAGTACTTGCATTATATGAATCGCTGCTATAATGCTATACTTATGTTACTTTCTTTGATCTTCCAAACTATATGAGCTGGATACTGGCAATATATTCATTGTCAAGACATGAAGATCATAGAAACAGAGAGGCTAAGTGATCTGTCTACATTCTCACGCTGAGTACAGGCAGAGTGGAGACATGAACCTGGCTTCGCTGGGCACAAAGACAGAGCCCTAAGCACTGTGCCACACTAACAACCTATGTCAGCTGTGTTTTCAAATAACCTCGACCTATAATTTTTTTTTATTACTTGATATTTCATTTTACATTGTTGGAATTTTATAGCATAATTTTGGTTGTAACAAGTTTCCACTTTGGTATTAAGTTTTATTATCTAGGCCAGTATCAAAGAGGAATGAAGCTTCAGAGATCCTAATAAAATACAGTGTACTAATACAACTAATGCTACATGAAACTGCTTGGTGTCCAAATAGAATTTAATGAATGCAAGACTGACTCAATATTAGTTTGGCAGTAAAAAGATTCATTTGCTGTTATTGCAAGAAAAAAATATGGTGGTACCTATCAAATAAATTATTGAGCAGTATTATTTTGTCACTAAACTATGAAACATGAAACATTAATATGTGAAAAAATAGTGTAGAACTTATTACTAATTTCAGGCTAAATGCTTGTCTATTTTTAATAGGTATTAAAAACTATTAGGAATGAGGTGAGATTTGTGAAAGATATAAAAATACAAGAGACTTCCGTAAATGGAGTCTGGAGAATATAAAATATTGTGCAAGTATGAATTGAAATAACAGAAAAATATGTCAAGAGCTTGGGATTGATGTTAAAGTATTATTAAACCAGAGGAAATAACACAATATACATTTGGTTTTGACATCCACTGTCTAATGTCTATAGTTATAATGTTAGCTTCTCCTTAAAGGTTGTATTCCTAACTCCTAGAAGAAATGCAATCTCACCATAATTATCAGACCACAGATGTTTCCAAAGAAATACAATTGCTACATTAAGTAGATCACTAGATTTACATTAAAGTATTTTTCAATTCCAGAAGCAATTTTACATCATGGTTTCTGCACAGAATTAGCTAATTCATAGAGTGCTATCCTAATCTTCATTATAAGCATGAAGGCATTATAAACACACCTATAATAATAGTACTAAAAATTTAGCTTATTCTTCATGTAAGGTAATGTGAACAGCATATTGATTTTATTACTAAATCCCTAAGCGCATTTAAAATAGGATATCAGATATCATTGTTGCTTGCATTATTCTCTAATGATCATCTTTAGTGAGGGCTTTAAAAATATATATTAAGAGCCATCAGAGATTGGCATATGATTTAGGACCTTTCTCTTTTTATTACCTCAGCTCATAGCAAACAAATTATTCTTCCTGCTTGTCTAGTCTTGCCACTGGATCTGCTTCTACCTCAGAAGAATTTCTTTACCAGGCATGGTCACCTACTCATAATTCCTTTCCTTACAGACTGCATCTGAAATGAAATAGAAATACTCACTGGACCTCTTCCCTCTGCCAGGGTGTGGGCTCAGTGTGAAGGTCACGACAGCCAAGACATGAAAGAGGCAACTAGACTCTGAGATAAAGGGTTGTGATTCTGTGACCTCAGCTCCTCCGAGGACTGCAATTATCACTTTGCCTGTAGCGGCAATGACAGTGCAGGCTTGGGGAGCTGAGAACATTTCTCAAAAACTTTTTCCCACTTGCTAATTACCAAAACCAATTACAAGTTTCTTGTAAGTATCTTGTAAGAGACTGTTGAAGTGTTTGGGAGAAGCTCTTACTTTTGTATGATCCCTAAAGGCACACATGGTCTCATCTGGAAGAAGCTTGAAATATTAACCTCCGATCCATGAGGGACTTGCAGAGAGGTTTGTATGTCTCACTGGATTCCAGTCTTATCTGAGTTCCTCTACCCAAAGTCAACTTTATTCCTAATTTATTATTTAAACTTAATTCTTAAATTTCAGATTTCTACACTGCAACATTTTTAAGGATTCAGCAGATAAACAGAATCAGACAAGGTTTCTGAGAAGAATTTCTCTTTTTTTTATTATTATACTTTAAGCTCTAGGGTACATGTGCAGGCTTGTTACATAGGTATACACATGCCATGGTGGTTGTAGAAATGTAGAAATACCATTTGACCTAGCAATCCCATTACTGGGTATATACCCAAAGGATATAATAATTATAAATCATTCTATCATAAAGACACACGCACATGTATGTTTATTGTGGCACTGTTCACAATGGCAAAGACTTGGAACCAACCCAAATGCCCATCAATGATAGACTGGATAAAGAAAATGTGGCACATATCCACCATGAAATACTATGTAGCCATAAAAAAGGATGAGTTTACATCCTTTGCAGGGACATGGATAAAGCTGGAAACCATCATTCTCAGCAAACTAACACAGAACAGAAAACCAAACATCACATGTTCTCACTCATAAGTGGGTGGTGAACAATGAGAAGGATTTCTAATGAGGTAAAAAGTCAAAGCAAAATATGATGTCAGTAATTCACATTAGAAATCATTGGACTCACTTGTACATTAAATTCCGATTAATGTAGAAACTATGCTACAGAAATAATTTAGGAAAATGTACTTTACCAATATTGACCTTCAGCAGTGATAGGAAGTCTAAAGAGAAAATTATCCCCAGAAGAAAGAGAGATGTTCATAATATTCTCTCACAAAAACAAATGCTAGAACCAAATGGTTTAACTGACAGAGTCTATCACATCTTAACTATCACATAAGCCAATCCTACTTCAATTCAACAGCATCGAATGGTTACCAGAATTTTCTACACTTATTTTTGCTAAAAATAATGAGGATGTCTCATTGGTTATGTAATTAATAAAGAAATATAAAATTTAAAGGTCAAAATAAGTTATCTGGATTTTGCAACAAATTCACAATTTAATTTATGTCCACCATTTGCTCCTTTTGTGCGTGTTTTTAGGCCAACTGAAAAATAAGAGGGAACACAGTTTATGCAGGAACACGACTTTTTTTCTGACACCATCTGCCAGTTTGAAAGTTCCCCAAACCACCCTCAGTTTCAGTAATTCTCTATAAGAAAACACAGAACTCACCTGGAGCTGTTGTGTTCACTGTTAATGATAAAATACTTACACAAAGTTAGGTAAAACTCACATTAATTAATTGCACACCAATACTCTTTTCATTTCCAAATGTAACCATTTTCTGTACTTTTCTGTTTATCCATCTTTTGTGCAGTTTTCAGTGTACATCTGATATTGCATCTCTAACTGCACACAAATTAAATAAATATTCACACCATACACATAGTCTTGTCTTGGTTCAATGGGTTTACATAAATGTGATACTGGACTTGCTGGCCCATTAAATTTATTTCTTCATTCAGTGATCCATGAAGAAGATATTTTCACTCCCTGAAATTCTAGAAATCATTATCTTTTCCGAAACACCACCCGTTCATACATTTAAAGAGCTGAATGTACCCCATCACACACATCATGGAAGGTGGATCATTGATAATGTTGATACGTGTACTTGTGGATAATTCCACATGTGGATTTACCCATTTTAGAAATGCATTTCCCCTTTGTAATTAGTAAGTACTCACTGCAGTAATACTTTGAGGTGTCCTAAAGAATTTTACTTTTGATCATATTGTTTTAGAATCTACTTACGATTTTTTCATGTGACTCAATCATCAGATGATGATAGTAGGACAGATGTACTAAAGTTCCATTATGTATAAGGGTTTTGGTTGACAATCCGCTGTAAAAAAGGAGATTTCTCTTTTACTCCTTCACATTTTTATTATCCCATAGGTTTCAAAGATTCCTTTTCACTTGCAACGAAATATTGCAATATTGCAGGGAAAGCAATATTTCTATAATTTTGTTGTTGTTCAAGTTATTCCAAATGTATTCATTGGAAAGCTTCCTAGCTGGGCTATAACTGACCAGTTTTTTAATTTCTTTTGTATTATTGAGTTAAAATACACATAATGTAAATTCGCCATTTTAGACAGTACAATTAAGTATACTTAGTACATTCACAATATTGCGTGACTGTCCTAACTATCCCAATATCTAGTTCTAGAATATTTTTGCCATCCCACAAAGTAACCTAGTACCCACCAAGCAGTCACTTCTAATTTCCTCCCTCCCCACAACCTGGAAACGATCGTGGTTTTTTACTTTTTGAATCAACGATATATTCAAAATTAACCCCATACTCTCTCTTACCTAGGGCGGAGTAAGCCATTTCTCCAAAAAGTTCTGGTTCCATTTATAAGGACTTGTGTTTAGAAATCAAAATATTATGCTGGAATTTTTTTTCTTTTAAACTTTTATTTTAGGTTCAGGGGTACACGCACAGGTTTGTTATATAGTTAAAATCATGTCATCGGGGGTGGTTGTACAGATTATTTAATAACCCAGGTACCAAGTCTCATACTCAATAGTCATTTTTTCTAATCCTCTTCATCCTCCCACCCTCCACCCTCAAGCCCTGTGTCTGTTTTTTCTTTCTTTGAGTCCATGTGTTCTCATTATTTAGTTTCAACTTATAAGTGAGAACATGTGATATTTGGTTATTTGTTTCTGTGTGTTTGGTTAGTATAATGGCCTTCCAGCTCCATCCATGTCTTTTCAAAGGACATAATCCCATTCTTTTTATGGCTGCATGATATTCCATGGCATATATATGCCACAACATATTAGAATCTCTGGGGCACAGATAAGGCAGTGTTGGGACAAATTATAACACTAAATACTTACATCACTAAGTTAGAAAGATCTTAAATTAACAACCTAACATCACAACTGAAAGAATTAAAGAAGCAAGAGCAAACCAACCTCAAAGTTAGCAGAAGAAAAAAAAAACAAAACCACAAGTGAACTGAAGGATATTGACACAAGAAAAACTATTCAAAAGATCAATGAATCCAAGAGTTGCTTTTCTGAAAAAAATTAAAAAGGTACATAGATCTCTATCTAGATTAATAAAGCAAAAAAGAGAGAAACACAAATAAACACAATTAGAGTGACAAAGGGGATGCTGCCATGGACCAAACAGAAATACAAATGACCATTAGAGTCTACTGTGAACACCTCTATGCACACAACTAGAAAATCTAGAAGAAACAGATAAATTCCTAGACACATAACCTTCCCAAGACTGAACCAAAAAGAAATTGATACCCAAAGCAGACCAATAATTTCTCTTTATGGAAATAAAGATAGTATCTCCCTTTTGGGCAAATGGTGAAATTGGTTTGCTAGTAGAGTCATTTAAAAGATTAAATTTCAATAATGAGCTGCAAAATTGAATCAGTAATAAATAGCCTACCAACCAAAAAAAGCCCAGGACCAGACATTCACAGCTGAATTCTACCAGATGTACAAAGAAGAGCTGGAAACTTCCCATTCAGAAAAGAACTTCCTATTCAGAAAAAACTGACAAGAAGGGACTCCTCCTTAACTCCTTTTATGAGACCAGCATCATCTTGATACAAAAACTTGACAGTTACACAACAAAGAGAGAAAAATTCAAGCCAATATCCTTGATGAACTTTGGTTTAAAATCCTCAACAAAATACTTGCAAACCAAATCCAGCAGCACATCAAGAAGCTAATGCAGGCCGGGCATGGTGGCTCATGCCTATAATCCCAAGATTTTAGGAGACTGAGGAGGGAGGATCGCTTAAGGTCAAGAGTTTGAGACCAGACTGGCCAACATGATTAAACCCAGTCTCTACTAAAAATAAAAAAATTAGCTGGGTGTGGTGGCACACACTTGTAATGCCAGCTTCTATGGAGGCTGAGGCATGAGATTCATTTGCACCCACAGGCAGACACTGCAGTGAGCCAAGATCACACCACTGCACTCCAGTCTGGGTAATAGAGTGAGACACTGCCTAAAACAAAAAGAGGAAAAAGCTAATCCACCACAATAAAGCAGGCTTAATCCCTGGGATGCAAGGTTGGTTCAGCATATGCAAATCAATGTGATTCATCACATGAGAACTAAAGACAAAAACCACATGATTATCTCAATAGATGCAGAAAAGGCTTTTCATAAAATTCAACACCCCTCATGTTACAACCTCTTAGTAAACTAGGTACTGAAGGAACATGCCTCAAAATAATAAGAGCCATCTATGACAAACCCACAGCCAACATCATACATGCTGAGTGGACAAAAGCTGGAAGCATCCCCCTTAAAAACCAGCACAAGATAAGGATGCCCTGTCTCACCACTCCTATTCAACATAGTACTAGAGGTTCTGGCCACAGCAATCAGGTAAAAGAAATAAATAAAGCATGTCTAAATTGAAAGAGAGAAAGTCAAACTATTCTTGTTTGCAGACAACATAGTTGTATATCGAGAAAACCTCATAGTCTCCACCCAAAACCTCCTGGAGCTGATAAAACAACTTGAGTACATTTTCATAGTACAAAACCAATGTATAAACATTACTAGCATTCCTATACTCCAAATATAGCCAAACTGAGCACCAAATCAGAAAGGCAATCCCAGTCACAATTACCACAAATAGAATAAAATACCTAGAAATACAGCTAACCAAGGAAGTGAAACATCTCTACAATGAGAATTACAAAACATTGCTCAAAGGAATTAGAGATGACTCAAACAAATACAAAAGCATTCCACTCTCATGGATAGGAAAAATCAATACTGTAAAAACGGCCAAACTGCCTGAAGCAATTTACAGATTCAGTGCTATTTCTATCAAACTACTAATGATATTCTTCACAGAATTAGACAAAACTATTTTAAAGGTCATAAGAAACAAAACAAAAATGCCCTAATAGCCAAGGTAATTCTAAGCAAAATGATCAAGGCAGGAGGCCCCACATTACCTGAATTCAAACTACACTACAGGGCTACAGTTCCCACTGAAACAACCTTCCAAAGTAACACATCTTAGTACCACAGAAACAGGACAACTGGAAGCTCGGCACTTGCTACTTTTCCTGGACTCTGCTCTGTAAACTTCTCCTCTGGGCTGTTTTTAATCTGTATCCTTTCCAGGCAATAAACTGTAATATGAAATACAAATGCTCTCAGAGAATTATATGTGTTCTTCTATAAAATTAGTGAAAGTGAGAGTGGATTTGGGGATCTCCAAACTTGCAAATAGTATCAGAAGTAGCAGGGATCTTGTGAAAATTGTGTTCCCTCTAACTTTTCAGGTGGCTTACAAACCCTCACATGGGGAATGAATGGTGGACTTAAAGTGTGGGTTTGTCTGTTGCAAAATCCAAGGAACTGATTTTTACCATTAAATTTTACATTTCTTCGTTAATTACATAATGAATTGGTGGTCCTTATTTTTCTTGGGAGAAATATTTGAAATTATTCTGGTAACCATTCAATGCTGTTGAATTGACAAGGTAATATTGGCTTATGTGACAGTTAAAAAAAAAAATAGAATCTGAGGCCAGGTGCGGTGGCTCACACCTGTAATCCTAGCACTTTGGGAGGCTGAGCTGGTGGATTATGAGGTCAGGAGTTTGAGAACAGCCTGGCCAATATAATGAAACCCCATCTCTACTAAAAATTAGCCAGGTGTGGTGGCAGGCACCTATAATCCCAGCTACTCAGGAGGCTGAGGCAGGAGAATCGCTTGAACCCAGAAAGCGGAGGTTGCAGTGAGCTGAGATTGTGCCGCTGCACTTCAACCTGGGTGACAGTGTGAGACTTCGTCTCAAAAAAAAAAAAAAAAAGAGGAATCTGCTAGTTAAACCTTGTGATAATGGTCCTTTCATTTGTAAAAGAAGTTATAAGCATCTCTTTCTTCTAGGGTTAGTGTTCTGTTTAAACTTCCTATCACTTCTGGGGCCAATATTGGTAAAGTATATTTTCCTAGAATATTTCCATATCATCATCCAATTAATTTTCACGTAATTGTACAAATGAGTCCAAAGATTCCTAATGTGAATTATTAACACCATAGTCTTACTTTTACCTCACTAGACATCCTTCTCAGGAACTTTGATTCTGTTGATCTTAGAATACTTTAGAATGGTACAGCTTAAGGGTCTGAAAATTAAGAATTATTTTGAACACCAAAAGCATTGGCAACAAACACCAAAAGCATTGGCAACAAAAGCCAAAATAGACAAATGGGATCTGATTAAACTCCAGAGTTTCTGCACAGCAAAAGAAACAATCATTAGAGTGAACCGGCAACCAACAGAATGGGAAAAAATTTTTGCAATCTACCCATCTGAAAAAGGGCTAATATCCAGAATCTGGATGCTGGAGAGGATGTGGAGAAACAGGAGTACTTTTACACTGTTGGTGGGAGTGTAAATTAGTTCAACCATTGTGGAAGACAGTGTGGCGATTCTTCAAGGACCTAGAAATAGAAATTCGGTTTGATCCAGCAATCCCATTACTGGGTATATAGCCAAAGGATTCTATATCGTTCTATTATAAAGACACATGCACACATATGTTCACTGCAGCACTGTTTACAATAGCAAAGACCTGGAACCAACCCAAATGCCCATCGATGATAGAATGGACAGGGAAATGTGGCACATATACACCATGGAATACTATGCAGCCATAAAAAAGGATGAGTTCCTCTCCTTTGTAAGGACACGGATGAACCTGAAAACCATCATTCTCAGCAAACTGACACAAGAACAGAAAATCAAACACCGCATGTTCTCACTTATAGGCGGGTGTTGAAAGAGAACAAATGGACACAGGGAGGGGAGCATCACACACTGGGGTATGTTGTGGGGGACAAGGGGAGGGACAGTGTGGGGTAGAGAGTTGGGGAGAGATAACATGGGGAGAAA